>PVLC010045391.1:0-11797 GCA_004027655.1 Graphiurus murinus | reverse complement strand
TTTGTAAGAGGTTAATGAAGTGGGTTATCTGGAGGCACTGCTTTTTCAGCTAATATTAAGAAATAACTATCCATCCGGCCACCCTCTGTTTCTAAGAAATTTTTCTTTATAATTAATGTAAAAGCAAAACCCAAAGCACCCAAAATTTCCAGAATATAACATAATGCAAAGTGGGATATGCCACACATTCCTTCTTTTGGTATCCTTTGCTTTGCAGGCTCCAGCTGACTGAGCCTTGCTCAAGATCTAGCTGTTAAGGAGCTGTGGCAACTATTTAAATCAAAAAGTAGCTTTTATTTAGAAGTTCTTTTATTATTTCCAGGTTCAGGGCAATAGTTAGGGAGAGAATGGAGCATCCGTAGATCACAGGTGATGTCTACCCAAAGAGTAAGAAGTTAAAAGAACTGAAAAGGCAGATAGAAATTAAGGATTAGTGATCGCATCCGATAATGGTGCAGCAGTAAAACACTTATGCATACTGTCCCTTCAACTCATGCCCCATAGAGAAATATCACTGCCTTTTTTTTTTTTTTTTTTGCAGTACTGGGGATTGAATCCAGGGACATTCTATCTCCGAGCTACACCCCCAGCCCTATTTTATATTCTTTATTTTGAAACAGGGTCTCACTAAGTTGTGGAGGGCCTCACTAAGTAGCTGAGGCTGCCTGTGAACCTGGATCCTCCTGTCTCAGCCTCCCAAGTATTGGGATCACAAGCATTTACCTCTAAGCCCAGCTTACTTTTTTAAATTATATATTTTAGAAGAAGATCTACAAGTAAGAAAAAATTCAAACCACTGTATAAAATCCTACTACTAGAGATCCAAACTTAATTACCTATCTCCTTGTAATTTGTCTTCCATTACTGTGTCATGAAGATTTTATTCTCTTCAAATAATTTGCCTATTACACTCAAAATGGAAAAATTATTTTTTTCTTTGTATTTTATGCCATTATGTAAAACCTACATGTGTCTGGCTTAGTAGAAAGTAACAGAAAGTATTTGAATTTTAGAATACTCTCTGCCTGCTAAGACAGGAGAATTTCAGATTCGAAGCCAGCCTCAGTAACTTAGGGAGGCTGTCAGCAACTTAGACCCTGTTTCAAAACTAAAAATAAAATAGGGCTGGGGGTGTAGCTCAGAGGTAGAATGCCCCTGGGTTCAATCATCAGTACAACATACACACTACTCTCTGCCTTTGTTAGAGTTTTAAAGTTTATTTTTATTGCATACAGGTCACTGGCACCCTTTGTTTAACTTCCTTTGAGTCGTTGTTCTGAACATAAGACTAATGCATTCATAGCAAGACATCCTATTACTATTACTACTATTACATCCTATCAGGTGCCAAACAGTACTTGAATGAATACATGATAGCATTCTCATACTGTGTGTGCACAAATAACCTATGTATTGTATTATAGGACTGTGGATAGGGAACTTGCCTCACTTATATAAGGCCCTGGGTTCATTCTCCAGCACTACCCGCCTCAAAGTATATGTAATTGAATGCTGTTCTTTCAATATGCTTAGAGTATTATTATTATATTTATTTTGAGATTGAGTAACTTCTCGAGGACACACAGCTCATGAGTGCAAAGCTGTGATTCAAACCCAGATGTATGGATTTTAATATCTACACTGTTATCTGAAAGGCCATACTGCTATACCGCCTCCCTGTATACACCTAAATTATGCCTTGTATTAGATTTTATTCATGATTTTTCTTTATACTTGTTAAGGCAAAGATTTTACTTAGCCTTAAAAAAACAACTCTTTGACCTTATTTTCCTATTACCTTTGCTTCTGTCAACAATAAATTAGCCAGACATAGTGGTACACTCTTGTCATCCTAGTACTTGAGAGGCTGAGACAGGAGAATTATAGATTCAAGGCCAGCCTGAGCAACTTAGTGAGGCCCTCCACAACTTAGTGAGACCCTGTTTCAAAATTTAAAAAAAGAAAATATGGCTGGGAGTATAGCTCAAAGGTAAAATGTTCTGGGTTCAATCCTCAGTACCACAAGAAGGGAGGGAAGGAGAATGCCTGGGGCATTGGGAGGGAGGGAGAAAGGGAAGGATGTATGTATGTATGTATTTGACACTGGGTTCAGTTTCCAGCACACACACACAAATACCTAAAACTGGAAAAACAGTAAACCCTTTTTCCCAAGCTTATTCTAGCAGAACCTCCAAAGTAAGAAATTCTTTTCTCTGCTAATCTTTCATGTTAATCATAGCTATTTTTATAGTCTGCTATGATGGAAGATTCAAGGGTGTCTCTCTATAAATCTTAATGACAACCTAACATCTGAGCCATTACTTTGAAAATCAAGATAGATATTTGAAGTTATTTATATTTATTAATCCCTGGCCTAATATTTCAGTTTCCCAGTCTTCCTTAACATATCCAGTTTCTTCTCATTTTGATCAAATGAGAGTTCATAGGGTTTTTCACCAGCCATCTGGTTTCTTCTCTTTTTTCTTTTATGAGCATAGTGTCTCCCAACCTTCCAGTTATACAGACCATTAACTTCAGAACCACATGGACCCTTCCTTGTTTTCCCTTGAACCTCTCTTGGCCTAATCACACTGTCCATTGCATAGTGTCTCAGGGATAAGGGTACAGCTCAGTAGTAGACATATGCTTACAATGCATGAGGTCCTGGGTTCATTCACCAAACACCAAAAGAAGAAAAAACATACCTCATTGTACAGTGTCTCTCTCTCTCTTTTTTTTTTCCAGTATTGGGGATTGAACTCAGGGGCATTCCACCTCCGAGCTACACCCCCAGCCCTATTTTTTATTCTTTATTTTGAAACCAAGTCTCACTAAGTTGCAGAATGCCTCACTAGGTAACTCAGGCTGGCCACGAACCTGGATCCTCTGGTCTCAGCCTCCCAAATCTGGGATTACAAGCGTGCGCCACCATGCCTGCCATACGGTGTCTCTTGTAGGTGCTCCCCCTTCCATTCCTGTTCTTGCTGCCATCATTCAAGCCCATAGCAGTCTCTTTTTTGCTGTTTTATTTTTAATTAATTTATTTATTGTGGTTCTGGGGATTGAACCCAGAGGCATTCTACCTTCAAACTACACCTCTAGCCCAATTTTATTTCTTATTTGGAAACAGGATCTTGCTAGATTGATGAGAATCTCACTACTTGCTGAGACTGTCCTCGAACCTGCGATCCTCCTGTTTCAGCCTCCCCAGTACTTGGATTATAGGTGTGCGCCACCATACCCAGAGTTTTTGCTGTTTAATAGCTTCTTTCTTAGTCTCCCTACCTTCAGCACTCTTTCTCTAGATTCTGGGCATTTTGATGATCAAATGGTATGTGGGCTTAGAACTTGGTTAAAACAATAAGGAAAAACTAGTATTTCCATCATAGATAAGTTTTTTTTTTTAAATAGATTGTTTTTTATTAGAAAAGTATTCAACTCCTAAATAAATTTTAGACTGAGGCTGGATATGGTGGCACATGCCTGTAACTTCAGTACTTGGAAGGCTGAGAGAAGAGGATTGCAGGTTTGAGGACCACCTCAGCCACATAGCAAGACTCTCAGCACCTTAGCAAAACCCTGTTTCCAAACAAAAAACAAAAGGGTTAGGGATGTAGCTTGAAGGTAGAATGCCCCTGGTTCAATCCCCAATACCATAAAAAAACTTTTTTTAGACTGAGGTAGTTTAATTCAATTTATGTATTTTACTGTGTAAGAAAGCTGAAAGCTTTAGCTTCTAAATCTGGAGTTTCAAAGATGTTCTGTTTTGGAAATTTAGGAATTTAACACATATTCTTACCCAGCTAGAAAGGCAGTGCATTTCTGCTTAACTGAGCAGAAGAATTACGTGGAAATAGAACATATTATTTTTATCTTCCACAGAAACTTTGAGTATCTCAAACTTTTACTCACAAAACAATTCAAATAGGAAGGAAATTGCTTAGTTTCCAATCACAGCATCATCACTTAACTGGCTGAAAAACCTTGAACAAGTGGTTTAATTTCCCTGTGCCTCAGCTTCCTTAACTGAAAATTGGGATAATAGTTTTGAGGATTAAACAAACTGTAATATGTAACATACTTAACATAGTAGAACATAGTAGCTGGCAATAAAATGTATATTAAAGCCATTGTTATTTCTGTGATTATTAAACTATTTGAAACCTCTGTTAAATTATAGCTTTCCTTCGTAACATCACAGTTTAAAGTTATGGATTAACATAGTAATTAACTTAAATGTCTTTCTCCTCCATTAGACAAGAGCCTCGGCGAATAGGCCTCTTACCTTTGTTCATCATTTGATCCCTAGTACCTAGAATGTACAAGGCACTGAATAAATATTTTTGAGTGGATTAATGAATTTAGAAGAGATTGCTTTATCCGCAAAGTATCCTGAAATAAGTGATTCAAATATTCTTCTACATTGAGGAGAAAATCTAGCCCATTATTTTATGGAGAATTAAATGATTCTGTTAGCATTGGTTAACTACAAATTAAATGAATGGTTTGATTGTTGAGACAGTGGGATTGCTATTAATATGTGATTCATGGAAATTAACTCTTTTGTGTCAAAGTTTTATCTATATCTTTAATAGAGTTGGGGTTTTTTTTTGCAGTACTGGGGATTGAACCCAGGGGCATTCTACCTCCAAGCTACACCCCCAGTCCTATTTTTAATTCTTTATTTTGAAATAGGGTTTCACTAAATTGCAGAGGGTCTTATAAATAGCTGAGGCTGGCAGCAAATCCAGATCCTCTGGTCTCAGCCTCCCAAGTACTGGGATTACAAGTGTGCACCACCATGCCCAGCAAGATACTGTTTTAATATAAAAGATTGACTCTTCAACCAGTTGCAGTGGTACACCCCTGTAATCCCAGTACTTGGGAGGCTGGGATAGGAGGATTGCAGGTTCAAGACCAATGTGCAGTAACTTAGACCCTGTTTCAAAATAAAATAGGGCTGGGAATGTAGCTAAGAGGTAGAATGCTCCCTGGATATTGCAAAAATAAATACCAAATAAATAAGTACAAAAAACAAATAAAAATTTACTGTTCAAATACTGTTGCATGCTCACTATATAAACAGTTTGATTTTGAAGTAATTGATGTCAAACTGCTTCCCCTCCCCTTAGAGATTAAAAAAAGGTTAGTCAACAAATCCATTAAGACTATACCCAGTCAAAAAAAGGTAAAAAATATATGTGTGTGTGTGTGTGTGTGTGTGTGTGTATAATATGGAGTACTATATTTGTTCCTTTTGCTATAGTGCTATAGCATGGATATATATACTCCATTTTTCTAGTAACAAGGGTAAGCAATAATTTTTGGGGGGGTTTTTTTGCACTACTGGGGATTGAACTCAGGAGCATTCTACCCCTGAGCTACATACACCCCTAGCCCTATTTTTATTTTATTTTTTATTTTGAAACAGGGTCTCACTAAATTGCGGAGGGCCTTACTAAGTAGCTGAGGCTGGCCGAGAACCCAGATCCTCTGGTCTCACCTCCCAAATACTAGGATTACAAGCGTGTGCCACCATGCGCGGCTAAGATTAAGCAGTTTTAAAGAAGGGTTGCTAAGACATAGACTTTTTTTTTTTTCTTTTCTTCCCAGTACTGGGGATTGAACCCAGGGGCATTCTACCTCCAAGCTATATTCTCAGCCCCATTTTTTTATTCTTTATTTTGAAACAGGGTCTCACTAATTAGCTGAGGCTGGCTGCTAACCTGAGATCCTCCTGTCTCAGCCTCCCAAGCACTAGAATTACAAGTGTGGGCCACCACACCTGGTGATACAAGGCTTTTTTGACAACATTTAAATTGGAATGGCATCTTTTGTTAAATCATTCCTTTTTTGGTTTTAAAAATAGTGGATTGACATAATTGAATTAATAGATGAAAGCTGCTTGTGAGTCAGAAGCAGCCATATCAATTGCTGCTTTATGTCAGGGATTTTTGAAGGGATGGGGAGGAAGGAAAGAAAGAGAGACCAAATAAGGGGCTATTAGTGGTTCAAGTGAAAGATATTGGGACAGGGACACAAGGAAATGGATTTGACATGTGTTTAGGACTTAAAATCATTGGAACAGGTGATTGAAGGGGACACAAGAGCCAAGCGAGTAACTGTGGGTAGTGGCGTGACAGAAGTAAAGTAGTGATACAGGCTTGGAAGAAAAGTGATTATTTTAGACAGTTGTAGAGAGCTTGAGGTACCTTTTATAAATTCCAGGTGAAGATGTCCATTAGGCACTTGAAGCCATGAGTGTGAAGCTCTGGGATAATGATCTAACCTAGAGATGTATTTTGGGAAATCATCAGCAACAGCTGGATGTAGTTGAACTGAAAGTATGTGTGATCACCAAAAGAGAATGTAGAGGAAGAAAAGAACAGAGAATCTGAGGAAGGGCAACAAAGGAAGCACGTCCCTGAAAGGGGAGACAGGAAGAAAGAATCAGAGAAATAAGAGGGTAGAGGATGAGCAGTATGCAGTGTCATACATACTGTTTCAGTAAGATTTTATGTTTGAGGTGAATGATCAGAGAGGAAGAAAGGAAAATAACTAGTATAAACTAGAGAAGTTCCAATCCCTTGGGGTGGAGAGAGAGAGTAGATAGCAATTAGATGGATATGTGAATTAATATAAAAAGGCTTGAAGTTTCCTTTTTGTTTTTGGAGGTTGGGAGAGACTTGAACACTTTAATAGGTTAAGGGGAAGAGTTTGAATATCCAGGAAAGAGAAAAGACAGATGTATCAAGAACCCAGAGGTGAGAAAAGAAGATGGGGTTGGTATTTAGATGAAGGATGGACTTACAAACAGAAAGAGGCCTTCTTCCTTCCAATGTTGACTCATATTTGCCTCTTTTTCTTCAGTCTTTAAGGTACTAATGAAAGTCTAAGTGGTATCTGACTTGATACTTTGTGGAGGAAATAAGCCAATAGGTTGAATTTTCAAAAGGCACTAAAAAGATATTTTAAATACAGAGGCATTTTTGAAAGTTAAAATATATATCTTTATACTTGCTTTCCTACTTTGCTGAAAACCAGAATAGGAATAACCTTACTGAATTAGAGGATGTATCCTTTTATCTTTCTCTGTTAGCTTTTTGTTGCTGTAACAACTACCTGAAAAAACAGCTTGAGTACTAAAGATTTATTTGGTTCATGGTTCAAATCCACGGCTGGCTGCCTCCTTCATTCTGGGCCTGTGGTGAGGCAGAACATCATGGCAGAAGGGTGGGGCAGTGACCTCAAGGAGCCCCTTCCTCCAGGTACCATGTCTCAGTAATGCCATCACATCATGCATCCATTAGTGAATTAATCCATTATTGAGGTCAGCGTCCTCATCGCACAGTCATTTCCTAAGCCCTGTGAACACCTGCACTAGGGATCAAACCTTTACAAACAGGAGCCTTTCCAAGGGGACAGGGGGGATAGTTTATATACAAACCATAATTTGAGTTCTTAGAATTTTGTGACTCCAAAGTTCTGGCCCATTTGACCTAAAATGCAAAAAGTTAGTTCAGGGGGATTAAAGATGGTGGAAGAGAGGGAAACAGCATGTTTCAGGTGCTTTGAGACATAGAACTCAACCAGCAGGAAAACTGCTTCTTGACAAGGGAAGAAAAGCACCCAAAACTCAAAAAAACAACAATTGAAACATGGCAGAATCAGAGGCAGAAGAGAGAGTAGAGGACTGTAAACAGCTCCATGTGTCTCACCTGGTGAGTGAAGAGTGGTGGTGGTGCCATCTTGCTGAGCCTGCATGAAGTTGGCAGCTACCAGGACGGTGGCTCCCAGAGACCGCCACCAAAGAAACAGATTCTTGTGAAGCCAGCAACTACAGACCATCATCAAAAGCAGTCAGCTTTTCTCTCCATGCTCTACAAAGACCTGACTACCCAGATCCTGTGGTGAGATCCTGTGGCTGCAGCTGAACCCATCTCAGCCTACAGGGACTCTAACAGTGCTCATCAAGACCATGAGTTAACAAGGTGTCCCAGCAGGAAATTACCCTGCATAGCTATGAGGACTTGCATGAACAGACTCCTGGGTCTGTGACCTTGCAAATCACCTGTGCTGAGGTGGGGGTGGGGGGTATAGGCAGACACATTAGAAATGTAAATTAGCAGACAACCCCTAGGGACATTCAGGTGGGAGGGACTTAGAGTGGCAGTTTCCCACACCCTTGTAGGGTCTCCAGTGTACCCTGTAGAACAGCAAGCCATGATGTCTGGCTAAAATAACTTAGCCTACTGAGTTGCAGGCTCAGAAAGCTACTAACTCATGTCTGGCTATGTTTGGGTGCTACAAGCACCAACGCCAGAGGGCAACAAGGAGTCACATGATCACAGCCACCCAGAGCAGCAGCATTGTCCCCGCAGCTAAATAATTGAGCCAATCAAGCCCCAGGCTCAGAATAGTAATATCTCTCCCTGTCAGATATTGGGCTTTGAAAGCAGGGCGGCCAGGGGCTGGCAGGGGTTCATGTGAGCACAGCTACAGGCTGGGAACCCAACATTCTCCCCCCCAGCAGAGCTTGTGTCTGGCATGGATGCATATCAGTGACTGACAGAGCTTAACGTGATTGTAACCAGCAGATTAGCAGTGGTGTCCCTGGGCCATCAAAGCTCAGAGAGCTAGGCCACAAGCTCAGAACATAGCAATCGCTAGCCCTGCTGAGTTTAGGCCCGGTAGCCACAGAGGCTGGAGGCCAGCACTCTTCAGTTTCATGGGGTCACAATCAGAAGAGCAGCAGTGGTGTCTGTGGGGCATTAAATCTCAACCAGCAGGCTGCAGGCTCTGAACAGAACATCATAGTCTCTGGTCCTACGGACTTTGGACCTGGAAAGCATGGCAGTTTGCAGCCAATCAGACACTCCTGTTTGCCTGCACTAAGAACTATCTTGTTAAAGAGACTCTGGGGGACAATCTCAAAAGTTTGATTCTATGAGAGATTTGTAGAGACAAATATATACCCCCAGCATAGACCTTATGATAAAGGGATAACAAATAGACACAGGACTCACAGAGGAAGATGCCAAGACAACAGAAATGCAAATCTGAGAACTCTGAAAATATAGGAATGAAGAACAATGAGGAAGCAATAAACTCCCACACTTCAATAACAAGGGAGATCACCAATACTGATATGCAGGAAATGCCAGAAAGAGAATTCTGAATTTTGATCTTCAGTATGATCAAAGGCCTCAAAGAGAATGTACAGAAAATGAAAGAGCATATCAGTAGAGAAATTGAGATCCTAAGAAAGAACCAAAAAGAGGCTTTGAGCAAAATGATGGAGTTAATAAACGAATTAAAGACTGCAATAGAAACCACCTCTGGCAGGCTAGACCACATGGAAAACAGTATCACTCGATATTCAAAACTGAAAGCATAGTCAACAATATAGAGAAGACAGTACAACAGCATGACACGAACATCCAAGAAATATGGGACAATATGAAACATGGATAATAGGCATTCAAAATGTCTAAAAGCACAAACCAAGGGTATTAGAAACCTCTTCAGAGAAATAATTTCAGAGAATTTTCCAAGCATAGAAAAAGACTTGGACATCCACACATAGGAGACAACTCAGAACACCATTAAGACAAGATCCAAGAAGGACCTCCCCACCCCACATAGTAATCAAAACGACTAACATAGAGGCTGAGGAAAGAATCTTAAAAGCAGCAAGAACAAAAGAACGGGTGACATTCAGTGGCAAAAGAATAAAAATCACTCCAGACTTATCAACCCAAGTCATGAATGCCAGGAGGGACTAGTATGATGTACCCCAGACCCTGGAAGAAAACTATTTCCAACCAAGACTGGTATTTCCAGCAAAGATTTAAAAAAATGATGTAGAAATAACATTCAAAGACAAGCAGACACTTAAAGAATTCATGACTACCAGGCCAGCACTAGAGAAAATACTTAAAGAAATAAGACACAAAGAAGAAAAAAGGAGCAAATTCCAGAACCAGAGAAGAGGCAAACTCCACCAGGTGGGCAACTAAGCAAAGGAGAAATAACACTACATTAAACAGAAAATAGAAAAAATGACAGGAAACAAAAATCATATCTCTAATAACATTGAATGTCAAAGATTTTAACTCCCCAATTAAAAGACATAGACTGGCAACATGGAATAAAAAATATAATCCAACTGTATGGTGCTTGCAAGAAACTCACCTTACAGCCAGAGAGTAATTGGGAAACCAGAGGAACTCCAGATAATTGAGGAGAAACCTCAGTGGAGCTGGGGAGGTGACCTAAGGGAAGAGTGATGTTCATTTAAGGAATTAGTACATATGTGGAAATACCAGTGTCAATCTCAGTACTCTGTATGGGGATAAGGATTGAGGGAGGACACCAAGAGCTGTGTGCATGCATGTCACTGTCAACATGATTTACATTTTGATGTGAGAATATAATGTACCAATAAAAAGCATATAAAAAGGTTCAGTTTTTTGTTTTATTTTTACGCAGTGGGGGTTGAACTTGTGGCTTTGTGTATACTGAGTGGGTGCTTTACCATGGATCTACATCCCCAACCCCTAGTTCTATTTAAGTAGTCAGAAATCTCAAGGCTTTCATAGATTTATCCATGTGAGAAGAAAAGGGGATTGCTTAAAGCAAAAGTAGTGGTTCTGAGGTATGGAGTTTGGTTAGATGAGAGAATAGAAAGCATTCAATTACATGGGTGGTTGGAAGGAAATTATTCAAGGCAACAGAGGGATGATTTTTATTCTTAATAGTTACAGTGTGTGTGTGTGTGTGTGTGTGTGTGTGTGTGTGTGTGTGTATTTACTGGGGATTGAACCCAGAGGCATTCTACCTCCAAGCTATACCACCAGGTCAATTTTATTCCTTATTTGGAAACAAGGTCTTGCTAGGTTGCTGAGAGCCTTGCTAAGTTGCCAAGGCTGGCTTTGAACCTCTGATCCTCCTGTTTCAGCTTCCCAAGTACTGATATTACAGGCATGCACCACCATGCCCAGCTTAATAATTACATATTTAAAAAGCTTTATGGAGCCAGGTATGGCTCCAGATTCAAGGGCAGCCTCTACAAGTAGTGAGACTCATTAACCTAGCGAGACCCTGTTTCAAGATAAAAATAAAGTAGGGCTGGGGTATAGTTCAGAGATAGAATGCCTCTGGGTTCAATCCCCAATACCACACACACAAAACAAACTTAATGGGCTGAGGGTACGGTTCAAGGTAGAGCACTTACCAGCATGTACAGATTTAATTCATACCACCCCCTTCCCTCAAAAATAAACATAATATAAAAAGAACCCTCAGTATAATGACTTAATTAATCTACATAAAAATCCTTTGATATAAACAGATTTTTTTTTTTTTTTGGTCTAAAAACCGTGTCACTAAAATACCAGGCATAATTTGGAATTACAGCAAACAAAAAGTAATCTAAAACTTCTCAAAAAGTTGCAGATTTCAGATTTTTTGATTAACAGTGTTCAACTGGTAAGGAAGGCCTACGAAATTATTCCAAAATTCAAAAATCTCCAAAATTTGAAACACTTCTTGTCCTAAGCATTTCAAATAAGGGATACTCATCCTGTAACAATATGAGATAAAAGCAGCAGGGAAGGTCTACAATGTATAAGATTGCAGAGAGAAGGGGGTCAGGAACAACTTCCCAAAAGATGGGGGAAGTGAACTGGGCTTCAAACCAGGATGGGTTTCATCAGGTGGACAAAGGGTTGTAAGATATTTGAGAGAAGAGGAAATGCTCTTGTAAAGCTCATAGGTGTGAAATAGGGTGTATTCC
>PVLC010045390.1:0-11809 GCA_004027655.1 Graphiurus murinus | reverse complement strand
GGGAGGGGGAGGAAGGGGGCGGGAATTAAGGAAGGGTTAAATGTGTGCATGTATGCCTTTTTCAGCTTGTACCTAACAAAGATGCGTAATTACAATGCACCAATAAAAAAAAAAAAAAGGAACATTTAGAAGCCAGGTTCAGTGGTGTGCACCTACAATCCCAGTAGTGGGAAGCTGAGACAGGAGGATCACAGGTTTGAGGCAAAGCATAGTAACTTAGCAAGACTCTGTTTCAAAATAAAAATAAAATAGGACTGTGGGTGTAGTTCAGAGATAGAACATCCAGGGTTCAATCCCCAGTAGCATAAAAAAAGAACATTTAGCTGGGAATGGTGGCACAGGCATATAATTCCAGTACTTGAGAGGCTGAGACAGGAGGAGCACAGGTTCACAGTCAGTCTCAGGAGCGTGGTAAGGCCCTCTGCAACTTAATGAGACCCTGTTTCAAAAACTAACAATAATAAAAAAAAATAGGGCTGGGGGTGTAGCTCAGAGGTAGAATGCCCTTTAGTTCAATCTCTAGTACCACAAAAATTGATCAATCAATCAATCAATAAATAAATAAATAACATTTAGTCAATAACGAAAAAAGAGCTCCTGGAAATAAAAAACATGGGAACAGACATGTGAAACTCAAAATAGTAGAAGGGTTGGAAGATCAACCTGTGGAATTTCCTGGAAAGTAAAACAAAAAGACAAAGATTTGGAAAGCCCAGGAGCTTTAACACCGGGTGAAGAGGGAGAGAGAGAGAGAGAGAGAGAGAGAATGAGAATGTAAAATCTTTCTTAAAATAATTCAAAATTGTTTTCAATCCAGAACTCAAGTTTCAGAACTGTCGTAAAGGTGGCTCCTCCAGCTCTCATCTCTGGCGTACACCAGGGTTCAAGGAGAATCTCACAGCATCTCATTTACGTGGTAAGGATTGGTGTTTACTGGAGAAAGAGAAAGCAGGGCCTGCAACTGAAAGGAGACACATGAAGACAGGCCCCCACTGTGGCTTGGCACGCGCTGCCTGAGGGCTGAGCCTCCAGCTGTTCCCTACAAGCAATCCAATGTGGATCCTGGTGTAGGTTCCCCCAGAAGCAGACACTGATTCAAATGCTCAAATGTAAGTATTCATTTGAGAGGGGATCCCAGGAAGACATGGTAGGAGAGAGGAAGAAAGATGGAGAAAGGAAGAAAGCTGGTAAGTTATCGAGTATGGTAGATTGTTTAGTGGTCACTGTTTTTCCAATTATGACATCCACGACACACACTCCTTCATAAAATGACTTCATCAACTCTTCCCATATGGTGGTGGAGTGTATTTCTCCACCCCCTTGAACCTGGCTATCTTTGGGACTTGTCTTGGCCAATAGAATATAGTAGAAGTGGCACTGAACAAGGTCTGGATCCTGGGCTTAAAGAACCCTGCAGCTGCTGACTGAGGCCGTTGCAGCAGGGCCTGGGCCTGCCAGGTGAGGAGGCAGCTCTGCCTCCTGGAAGGTAAGAGGCCATGTGCAAGGAACTGAGGTATCCAGCCAACAGTCAGATGTGTGAGCAAGACCGGCTTGGACCTTCTATCCTGGCCAACCTCCAGCTGTATGCAGCTGCATGAGTGAGCCTATGCAAGCCCAGCACAAGAACCTCTAGCTAACCCGTAGAATCAGAAGACATGATTAATTCTTGTTTTACAGCTGCAACATTTCAGGATGGTTTGTCCCGTAGCAATAGGCAACTGTTATATCAAGTCCCATTATTACCATGGGCAATTGGAGCTCAATCTGCTGGAGAACTCTGTAAGACAGTGTAGTACATGCTTTAGAGTTATCTCAAAGGAGGGAAGTGGGATCGGAGTATTTATTCACCAACTCCCCAACCATCGGTGGTCAAAAGTTGTTTTCACAAACATCAACTCTCTAGCATCTTTTGTTTGCCCTCCACACCGGCCAGAGAGCTGTCCATTGTCACAGTGAGCTGGCAGGTGGCAGTGAACGCAAAAGGCCTGGCCACAGCACTGGCAGAACCTGCTACACAGTGTCACCCAGGGTTCTTTGCACAAACTTATTTTCTGTTTAATCAACTGGAGTCAGTGCCTGCTATTTGCTTCCTGGGCCCCTGAGTGGTGAGTATGCTTCTCCCTGGCTATGACCTAGCCTGGCCCTTCCTTCTTCCACAGTCCTGAAGCAGCCAAGTAGATTAACTTTGCACACCTCCATCACCCCAATAAGCAGAGCCTTTCTGGGGTCACCACGTGGCCTGCTCCTGGGCTGCTGCAATCGGTGGTCTGCTTGGGCCAGTCAAGGCTCCACTACTGCACTGAGGAGGTGACCGAGTATGTTCTGGCACCATGACTTGTTTGCCCCAACGAGGTGAGGGAAAGGCATTGATATCTGGATTCCTGTCCCTGCCACACCTCACTGTGGGACATTGCCCATTGTTCCCAATTCAGAACTTCTGGGGCATGGAACCCTCTGTCCACAATGGGGGTGGGAAACAGGTAAGGAGTTCCTGGTACACACAAGTATGTCCCCATTTTCCAGCTTTGCTGAGGAGCCCCACCCCACCCCTGACAGCACTTAGGAGTAAGAGGCATGCCTGTTCTCAGACTGGAACCCGAAATATGTTTTACCACATCAACCATCCTATAAACGGCTACTGGGTACTGTTAACATTGCACTGCTAATGATAATCTTCAGGAACATGATGAGTTAAGGAGAAATTTGTGGACTGGCCTGGAAAACCAACCACCATTTATAACTTGGTTTCTATGGGGAAATACATTCTGAGCTCCAAAACGTGGCTCACATAGAGATTTCTGGAACGCAGCCTGGTCGCAACGTTGAGAACTGTAGGTGGTTTCTCAGTATACACAATTAATGTGGTCACTGGAGGTAGCTAATGGGGGGCTCAAGCTTCACGCTCAGACAGCTCTGAAGAAAGCTGTGAGATCCTCTGGGAAACCTTGCACAGGACCCCCTTCCTTCCAGCAGCTGGAAGTGCGCTAGCGCTGAGGGGACGCCAGAGGACATCTGGCCGAACGTGCTGACCAAGGTAGCATTCCTGGCAGTCTCTGCTTATAAGCTTCTAAGGTCAGGGCGCTCACCGCTTCACAAACAGAGGTTTGGTTTTATGGGGCAGCTGTCACTATTCAGCAAGTCTACTGAGCTGAATTCTGCACCATTGTGATTTCTACTCGCCCTTCAATCCTTGCTCAAGAGTCAGTGTCTCAGTGAAGCCTTCCCTATGCCCCTGTATCAGCTAAAGTAATGCTAGCTGCTGTAACAAATAGGCAACATGTGCTTCAAAATGCACCCCTCCTTTACAAATAATGGGTATCGTGCAGCCAAGCATGCAGCATTCCTACCTGGTGAGTTGGGGTCTTTAGTTCATGCCAACCCGCCAGCCTTCCTGGGCAGGTGGCAAGAGAGTAGGGAGGAGGCACATCTGCTTCTCAGCAGCCAACACTTCTTGTCTTGGAAGGGATCTGTCATTTCTCCTCACGTCATTGTCAAGAACTAGTCACATGGGCAAAGGCATGGTGGCACATGCCTGTAGTCCCAGTACTTGGGAGGCTGAGACAGGAGGATCGCAGGTTCAAGGCCAGCTTCAGGAACTTAGGGGGACCCTCAGCAACTTAGATCCTGTTTCAAAATAAAAAATAAAAAGGGCTGGGGGTATAACTCAGAAATAGAATGCCCCCGGGTTCAGTATCAAAAAGAAAAGAAAAGGGAGCTGGGCATGGAGGTGCACACTTGTAATCCCAGCATTTGGAGGGCTGAGACTGGAGGATCCGGGTTCTCGGCCAGCCTCAGCTATCTAGTGAGGCACTCCGCAACTTAGACCCTGTTGCCAAATAAAGAATAAAAAAATAGGGCTGGGGGTGTAGCTCGGAGGTAGAATGCCCCTGAGTTCAATCTCCAGTACCGCAAAAAAAAAAAAAGAAAGAAAGAAAGAAAGAAAGAAAGAAAAAGAAAAGAAAAGAAAAAGGGACGGGGAGAGAAACTGGGCTGGCAGCTGGTGGAAAGTGAGGCTCTGAGGTCTGAAGAGGCTGACGATACATCAGAGCATAAGCGATGCTGAGATTCGAGGCTCAAACCTCCTCTCCTCGCCAGCGGTCTTGCTCTGGCCACCCGGCAGACAGCCCCTGGAGCCATCTGTCTCGGGCTCCTTAAAGGCCACAGCTCCCTGCTGGGTGTCTATAGGACAGCCCCAGAGGAAGACGACAGCTGGCAGCGAATGGGAGCCATCTGTGTCGAGTGGCACAGAGAAGGTGCAGGTAGAGTCCAAACAGGTGGGGAACAAGGTGGGCTGGGGAAAGGAATTGGACTTCATCTCTCTCCCCTCCCCAAGCGGAGTCTTCCTGCCTGGAAGACCCAAGATTCACTCCACCTGCCTTTGGCACCTCCAAGCAGGGCCCATGTTGAAGAGGCCTGGCTCACCCACTTAGGAGCCTGAGGCGGCCCCTGTACCAGCGTCTTTCCAGCAGCAAGGGGCTCCGTGTGCATCAACAGAGGAATTGCAGACTTTAGTCCAGAAATGTGATAAGATGATGGAGAGGAGGAGGGGAAGAAGGGATGCTGAGAGTCCCCAGGGATGGGGCATAATCCCTAAAATTCCACCCTCAGAAGGATGGCCCCTCCCTGCATTCCTAGAGGAAAGGAAGCCTAATCAAGCCTAGGTGTGCATATTTTTATTAGATCCTCTTAAAAATAGTGACAGGGAAGCCGGGCATGGTGGCTCATGCCTTTAATCCCAGTACTTGGGAGACTGAGATAAGAGGATCACAAGTGTGAGGACAGCCTCAACAATATAGTGAGATTCTCAGCAATCTAGTGGGACCCTGTTTTTACATAAGAAATAAAAAGGGCTGGAGGTGTAGTTCAAAGGTAGAATGTCCCTGGGTTCAATTCCTGATATCACAAAAACAAACAATAACAAAATAGTGAAAGGGGAGGTTACAGGCCACCTGACTCCACCTTCTCTTGCTCCCACCCCCTTCAACTCCTGGCCAGTCCTGCTCCTTCCTCACAGCTGGGGTGCAGGCAGGGGTTGGGGGGCTCAATACTCAAGAGACTTCTGCAGGTCTTTCCGCCCTGCACTAGGCTGTAGCCCACGAGGTAGGAGCTGTCGGGTGGCTTCTGCTACAATGCAATTCCAGAGTCAGTCCCTAGGAGGAATGGGGAGGGGGCACTGGAGGAAGGTGTCCTTAAAGCCTCTCTTGCCCAAGGTATTCATTTCCCAGGAGTTAACAAATTACCACAAATTTAATACTTAAAACAAAAACCTTTCTCTCATAGTTCTGGAAGCCAGAGTCTAAAATCAAGATGGTAAAAGGTGTGCTTCCTCCAAAAGACTGAGGAGAGGACCCTTCCAGCCTCTTCCAACTTATGGTGGCTTCCAGGGGTCCTGGATTGTGCTGGATTGTGCCCCTATCACTCCAAACCCTGGCTCTGTGGTCACATGATGTCTTTTGCCCCTAGTGTTCTATCTTCTGTCTCTATAAAGACACTTGTCATGGGATCCAGAGTCCATCTGGGTAATCCAGGATGATCTCATCTTTAACTTAATCACATCTGCAAAGACCCTTTCTCCAAGAAAGGTCATATTTGCAGGTTCTAAGAATTATCCTTTATTTATTATTATTATCATCATAATCATCATCACCATTGCAGTACTGGAGATTGAACCCAGGGCCTTGTGCTAGGCAAGTGCCCTGCCACTAAGCTACATCCCAGTCCTTAAGGATTATCTTTTGAAGAGGCCCTCATTCACCCTACTATACTCACCAAGTCCCCTAAGTCCCTCACCATTTCTCTGCTTTCATTTCCAATAGCTCCTTCAAGGACAGATGATCTTTCCTCCCACTTTGCTAGGAAGAGGGCTGGTTAACACCTGTTGTCTCAGTGTAATTAATAGTCTTTTTCTTTCTTTCTTTTCTTTGTTTTTTGTTTGTTTTATTTTTTGTTTTGTTTTGTTTTGTTTTGGTGTGTGTGTGTGTGGCACTGGGGATTGAACTCAGAGCCATTCTACCTCCAAGCTACACCCTCAGTCCTATTTCATTTTTATTTTGAAACAGGGTCTCACTAAGTTGCTGAGACTGGCTTCAAACCTGCGATCTTCCTGTCTCAGCGTCCCAAGTACTGGAATTACAAGTGTGTGCCACCAAGCCCAGCTGTATTCTTTTCATTCTTAAGTGTGTTGAAAATAGGGGGGTGTGGTGGCGCATGCATGTAATCCCAATACTTGGAAGGCTAAGAAAGAAGGATCTCACATTCAAGGCCAGCCTCAGCAACTTAGCAAGATCCTATTTCAAAATAAAAATAAAATAGGGCTGGGTGTGTAGTCTGGAGATAGAATGTCTCTGGGTTCAATTTCCAGTACCCAAAACAAATAAACAAACAAAAGTGTTGAAAATAAGCATGAGACAAAAGAGTTTCAAGTTCAAGGCCAGTGCATGGTAACTTAGTGAGACCTTGTTTCAAACTAAAAAATAAAATAGGGCCAGGGATTTAGCTCAGAGGTAGAATACTTCTGGGTTCAATCCCCAGTACCATCACAATAAATAAATAAATAAATAAATAAATAAATAAATAAATAAATAAATAAATAAATAAAGTTTTGGAAATAAATTCTGTGGTGACATTACACAAGGGTGAGACATCTCCCAGGGAAACTTAATGTCCAGTATCTCACTCCATCCTTCCTTCCCCAGACTGGGAGCAAGGTAAGTTCTGTTCCAGTTTGCAACTGTGGACACCGAGACCCTCAGGTTAAGACTCTGTTCAAGGCTATGTAGCTGGTGGCATGATTCGAGTCTGAGATGAAGGGCTCCTGAGTCCAAATCCCACCTCAGTGCACTGTAGTTAACAGATGTGTAGAAGTGTGCAGGACACTTAAAAGAAGGACCCTCTAAATGGGCACAGTGGTGCACGCCTGTAATTGTAGTACTTGGAAGGCTGAGACAGGAGGATCTTGGGTTCGAGGCCAGCCTCAGCAACTTAGTGAAATCCTGTTTCAAAACTTAAAAAAAATAAATAAATAAAAAGGGCTGGGGAGCTCAGATGTAGAATGCCTCTGGATTCAATTCCCAGTGCAAAGAAAGAAAGATCCTGGGCATGGTGGTACATGCCCGTAATCCCAGTACTTGGAAAGCTGAGACTGGAGGATCACAGGTTTGAGGCCAGCCATAGAAACTAAACAAGACCCTCAGAACTTAGTGAGACCTTGTTTCAAAATAAAAATAAAAAGGGGCTGTGTGTGGCTTGGAGGTAGAATGCCCCTTGGTTCAATCCCTAGTACCACAAAAAAAGGAGGTGGGGGGGGAGACCTTCTGCTCTCATGAGCACTTTCAACCAGATGAGGCCCAGGGGTCAAGCCCCATGAGTAAGAGTGTGTTGGGTCAGAAGTACTGATGCAACTTGGATGTGGAAGACTGTGCACTTCAGGGAACCTTGGTACACCCCAGCCGGAGGACAGTAGAAGGAGTTGATGTAGGGTTTGGGCTTGTGTTTGGCGACTTTGGGAAGGGTACAGGAAAGCAGGGATTTTCTCTCCAAGGAGCAAGGCCACTCTATGATTGGATAACTTGTTGGTTCTGATCCAGAAGAGGCAGGAATGAAGTTGTTGGGCTGCTGCTTGTGTTACAGAGGGAGGCAGGTGTTTGTACTTTTGTGTGGTCTCGCTACAATTCTTGTTTTTCATGCAGAGAGGTCTTGGTCACAGGGTGACCTTGTCTGATGTTGTTGCTCTTTGTCATCCTCGGCTCTGTTCAACCAGGAGGGCTGGCCAGCTCCACCCCCAGAGGCTGCATTCCTCCTTTGCAAACTATTGTAAGCTTCTGGCTAGTTCAGTCTAGGTCTCCCCAGGGTGTGGGGATGGAAAGAGGTCTTGGATGGGCTGGGCAGGCACCTCCCCCTGCAGAACTCCACCTGCTGGGTGCCTGCGGCCTGGAAGGCACTGCTCCCTGCCCCTGCTGCTCAGAGAGGGGCCTGCAAGAAGTCTGGGATGTGGGCCCACTTCTGGCTGCTGGGCAGTCCCTCTCCGCAAAGAAGACCAGAGACCTTCTTTTCCAATCTTGAATCCTTGCTGCTTCCTGAGTTGGGACAAATGCTAAGGCACACATTCAAATGCCCTCCTGCGACAGGGAAACCAAGACAATTTAATGTGTGATCGTGGGAAAACCCAGTATAATTTAATGTCCTGGCAGCTTCAAGGTGGGAAGAGAATCTAGGGAATCAGCAGGGAGATGAGGGAGGTTTTACAGCTGACCAGGGCAGGGGTCCAGCTCGCCCAGCCCAAGCCACTGCACCTCCCCTTCGTGGTTTTACCAACTGGGGCTCCGCAGCAGCAGTAACATGTTGTGACTGTCCCTGGACTGGGCCCTCCTGGCTCCCCCCTCACAGGTGCCTGGCCCTCGAGCTCCTCTGAGGAGCCCTGTCCAGGGAGGTGCTTAAACACTTGGACCCACCTACCTGACTCTTTCATTCCGCTGAGGTGTGAGTTGCACGATCCCAGCCCTCCTCTGACTGAAGGAAGAAATAGATTGATCAGGGCGCCTGGAGCCCTTTTCTCCCAGGGCAGGTTAATGCCCTTTGCAGAGGGAGTTAGGGAGGCCAGGAGTTAGAGCGAGAATTGGCACCTTGCTGCTCAGTAGCAGCCCAGTCACTTCTGCAGTGCTGTCCTGTCCTAGCCTCCCCACCCAACACACACACCCGCTGGCAGGTTGAGCTCACCTGCCCTCTAGGGAGCAGGTGGCGTTTCCTGCCCCTCCCCACCCATTGAGAAAGGTCTCCTGTCTGTAGGTCCCTTGTGCCTTCCCCCACCAAGTTACTACCTCAGGAACACCACAAGAAAATTCCTTCTGGTTTTTTTGTTTGTTTTGGTACTAGGAATTGAATCCAGGGGCATTCTACCTCTAAGCTACACCCCAGCCCCTTTTTTTAGTTTTTATTTTGAAACAGAGTCTCACTACGTTGGTGAGGATCTCGCTAAGTTATTCAGGCTGTCCTCAAACCTGATCCTCCTGTCTCAGCCTCCCAAGTCTGGGATTACAGGTGTCTGCCACGGTCCCCTTCTGTTTGACTCACAGTTGTCCCTGGCATATCCAGGGAGAAATTATGGAGTATTATCTGGAGCCCTTAGTCCTTCATCTTTCAGCATTTGGGAGAGGTGATGGGAAAGGGCCAAAGATGAGCAGACTTGGCTTCAAACTATCCCAAAAGATTACCAGCAGTATGACCGTGGGCTAGTAATATCACCAAGCCTCAGTTTTCTCACTGGATACAATAAAGTTCTTGTTTCAGAGTGTTGTGAGGATTAAATGGAGTAACAGAAGAAAAGACTCAGTAATATCCAATGTACGGCTAGGTCGGGGATGCAGCTCAGTAGTAGAGAGCTTTTTTTTTTTCAGTGCTGGGAATAGAACCTAGGGCTTTGCATGTGCTAGACAAGCACTCTACCCCTGACTCACATCCCCAGCCCTATACCAGGGCTTTTGCTATTCTTTTTTTTTTTTTTTAACTTTTTTTGCAATAATTTCAAATTTACTTAGAAAGGTTGCAGGAACATTTCAGCATATATTTCCTAAGAATGTTCCTTTACATAACCACAGTGTAGCTACCAAATTTGGGAGATTAAAACATTATAGCCATTCCATGTATTTGTCACATTGATACTCTTCTTCTTTTCTAATTTAAAATCCATATTCCCATTTTTATCAAGAGCGGTAGTTTTTTACCACTACCAAAAAAAAAAAAAAACCAAAAGCCAACAAAAAAGAAATCAAGACTTACTTCTGATTCTTTCTATCTGTAGACTAAGGGTATAAGGTCCAAGGTATTGTGCTCAAAAATTATATGGGTCGCTATTTTTTCTTTTCTTTTCATTGTGGCTATTTTATTCATTTGAAATATAATTGCAATTCATTCATTTCCATTTAAACTCAACTTTAGAGTTCCCCACATCCTTGTTATTTTTAATGTATAGAATATTAACATAATTCCCAAAGTGAAAATGACATTAAAAGGCATTGTCGGAATCCAGGCGTGGTGGCATACCTATAATCCCAGTACTTAGGAGGCTAAGACAGGAGGATCATAGGTTTGAGACCAGCCTCAGCAACTTAGTGGGACTTTCAGCAACCTGGTGAAACTCTGTTTCAAAACAAAAAAAATAAATAGGGCTGGGGCTGTAGCTTGGAGGTAAAATGCCCCTGGGTTCAATCCCCGGTACCTAAAAAAAAAAAAAAAAAAAAAAAAAAAAATATATATATATATATATATATATATATATATATATATATATATACACATATATATATATAGTCAAAGTACCACTGTCATAAACCCTCCCTACTTTGCCCCAATCTCACCCCCTGTAGAGGACTACTTTTATTGGTTGCTAGCTTATCCTTCCTCCTGTGCTTCTGTTTGGCACAGACACAGGCATGCTTTCTTTTTCCCCTTATTTCTTACATAAAAGATAGTGTACTATGTACCAGTGCATTCTCTTTGCGTTTGTTTGTTTGTTTGTTTTTGCGGTACTGAGGATTGAACTCAGGGGCATTCTACCTCCGAGCTACACCTCCAGCCCTATTTTTTTTTTTATTTTTTATTTTGAAACAAGGTCTCACTAAGTTGCGGAGGATCTCACTACATAGCGGAGGCTGGCCACAAACCTGGATCCTCCGGTCTCAGCCTCCCAAATGCTGAGATTACAAGCGTGTGCACCACCACGCCCAGCTAGCATTTTGCTTTTTTGCTTAACAACATATCCTGAAAATCACTTCCTGTCTGTCCCGTGAGCTTTGCTTGTTTCTTCTTACAGCTGCATGCTGTGGGCGTCTCCTGGCTTAGCCAACCAATCCCTATACTTTGACATTTAGGTAGATCCTGTGTTTTGCAATTACAAATAATGCTGCTACAAACCAAGTGCACCTATTTCTTTATCTGTTGTTGAGGTGTATCTTCAGGATAAATTTCTAGAAGTGGGGTTACTGGGTTGAAAGGTTTTCTTATGTGTCAGCAAACTCTCCAGCTACTGCAATCTGATGAATGAGAAATGGTATCTTAGTGTTTTTTGTTTGTTTTATTTTTGCTTGTTTTGTTTTTTGTTTATTTGTTTGCTTTTTTCAATACCGAGGATGAACCCAAGGGCAGTCTACCACTGTGTTACAACCGTAACCCTTTTTATTTTTATTTCAACACAGGGTCTCACTAAATTGCCCAGGCTGGCCTTGATTTTGGAATCTTCCTGACTCAGCCTCCTGGGTCCCTGGAATTACAGGCATGCATCACTGTACCTGGTTTTAGCATACTTTTAATTAGCTTTATTTTATTTTGTACTGGAGATTGAACCCAGGGGCATTCTACTTCCAAGCTACATCCCTTACTCTTTTTTATTTTTTGTTTTGAAACAAGTCTTTCTAGGTTTCTGAAGTTGGTCTTGAATCTGTGATCCTCCTGTCTTAGCCTCCCAAGTACTTGGATTAGAGGTGTGAGCTACCACACTCGGCTACACTTCTCTTAATGTTGGTGAACTTGAACATCTTTTTCCTTTGTTTATGGGCTATTTCTATGCCATTTCTGTCTTTGAATTGTCTGTTCATATCCTTTGCACATTTTTGTATAGGATTTGAAATCTTTTTCTTCAGTTTTTAAGTATTCTTTATATATTAGGGATATCTCATTTTATCATCACTGTATATTGTGTACCTCTGCTGTGCTGGGTACCATGGATTCTATGACTGAAGCAATCATAGTTTTTTTTTTTTTTTTTTTTTTTTTTTTTTTTTTTTTTTTTTTTTTTTTTTTTTGTTTTTTTTTTAGG
>PVLC010045389.1:0-11818 GCA_004027655.1 Graphiurus murinus | reverse complement strand
CTGTGGAGAATGGGCATGGTAACTCCATGATCTGCTAACAGCTCCCAGTACCCAGCAGGGATTCAGCATGTGAGAAGGCGCCTGCGTCCCTCTCTTGTCAGGAAGGAGCCAAGACACTTGAGATGCGCCTCTTCTCTGGGGGAGGGAAGGATGGAGGAAGAGACTTGTGAGGACAGTACAGCAGGGGCCTGTCTCGGGGACGGTAGAAAGCCCTGAACCTCCAACAGATGCTGTTGACTTAAAGAATATTAATGAATGTGGCGCCTTGGGTCAACAGGATCTTGGGAGGTAGCAGTGTCCCAGGTCGGTGTTGGGAGGAAAAGTTGAGAGGCAGTGAGTGGAGGGAATTAAATGAAGAGTAACAGCAGCAGGCATGGGATTCAATGGCAGCTCTTCTGGGAGAACCCACTTTCTGCCAGGAGCCTCGCAAAATCACCAGTCTGTTGAGCAAGCATTTTTAAGCCCCGCCCGCCCCGTGTGAGGTGCCAGCAGTACAGAGATGGATAAAGTCACGACTCAAGTGGTCCACATCCTGGTGGAGGAGAAAGACAGAGGAGAGTGTAGACGGGGCACAGAGATCAAGGCAATGCTGGCTCCCAGAACTCTGGGAGCCAGGCATCCGATCCACCACTGAGCATAGGAGGAAAGTAAGGCCCCCTTCATAAATGAATTCATCACATTTATGTGGCTAGCTGGGATTCATCTGTGGTCTATCTGTGTGTCTTGTTATTGTTGTTTTTATTATTATTTTTTTGGCTTGGCCGTGGAAATGGATGTGTGTGGGGAGGGGGGGGGTACTGGGGATTGAAATCAGGGGCATTCTACCTTGGAGCTAGACTCCCAGCCCTATTTTGTGTTTATTTTGAAACAAGGTCTCTCTGGGTTGATGAGAGTCTTAACTACTTACTGAGGCTGTCCTTGAACCTGTAGTCCTCCCTCAGCCTCCCAAGTACTGGGATTATAGGCGTGTGCCACCACGCCTGGCTAATGGATGGGTTTTTACCAAGTGGGGACCTCTGTCTGCTCTCTCACACCCTGCCTGTAGCCTCTGGAACCCTCTTGCACAATCCACACTGAGGCGAAAACAACCATTCATGTGTGCTGAGGAATTTCTTAAGAATTAGTGCCACACCAGTCACACTTCCCAATAAGCAGGCCAGCCCTTCCCACACGCCTCCGCCTCTGCCCTCCCGTCCTCCCGCTCCCCGCCCTCCCTCTGCTCACCAGAAAACACAACCAGGTGCACAGGGTCGCTGAGGCTGGTCTGGCCTGTCTGGCACCTGTATTCTCCGCTGTCATTGTTCCTGGCCTGAAACTGGTAGCTGGGCTGGGACTGGGTTGGGATGGAGCTCCCGTTGTGGAACCACCGGGTGGGATTCCCCGGGGTGTGGCCCCCTTGACAGCTCAGGGTCACATAGTCCTCCCGGAGCACCTGGATCCAGGGGGGCTCGAGTTTCACCACAGCCTTTGGGAGGTCTGCTGAGGGGCAAGAAAGGGTGCAGCATGAGGAAAACTAACTGGCCGTGAATGCGAAGGGCGCTCCGACCGGGCCGCAGGGGTAGAGCCAGGCCCGGAGCTCGTGCACCCGAAGGCCACAGCACCCGGGGAGTGCTCTGGGCACCCGACCCTCAGAAGCAGAGGTCCAGGGGGAAGGGAGGCAGGCCGGGGAAATACCCTTGAAGCACCTAGCTGCCTTGCCAAAAGATAACCTAAGAGTCCTTCTTTCTCTGCTTGCTTTCCCCCTCCTGCCCCACCCCCTGACCCCCCATAGTGGAGGCTTCGGGGACCTAGGGGGGGTCAGAGCTAGTTGAAGACAAGTGGGGCATCTGGTAGAGGTGTCAGGCCTTCATTATTCCTTAGGAAGGAGGTCAGAGCTGGGTGTTCTGGCATACACCTGTCATCCCAGGACTTAGGAGGCTGAGACAGAAGGATCCAAGATTCAAGTCCAGCCTCAACAATTTAGCAAGGCCCTCAGCCACTTAGTGAGACCTTGTTTCAAAATGAAAAATAAAAAAGGCTGAGGATATAGCTTGGAGGCAGTATGCCCCTGGGTTTAATCCCCAGCACCCAACACCAAAAAAAAAAAAAAAAAAAGTCAGGATGGCCAGTCCTCAGACCAAGCTCGCAGGACCCTCTGTGGCCTCCGGATGGAGGAGGAAGGAGAAAAGCTGGAGGGCCAGGCCTGGGGGTAGGAAGAGGCTGCAGGTCCAGATAAAGACGTGCCCAGACAGCACACACCACCCAGCGGCCGCCACAAGACTGGAGACAGCTCTGTCAGGGGCAGGCCTTGCATGCTTAGAGCCACATGAGGTAAAGTGGAGGACTCACCAACACAGCGGACATCTTTGCAGATCATGTGATTTTGTATGTTCTTGAAATGTTATTTGGAGATGTGGAGAGAGGAAACACTTGTTTTTTTCTAATGAGGTTTAATCTTTTTTTTTTTTTTTTGGTAACTGGGGATGGAACTCAGAGAAATTCTACCTACGAGCTCCACCCCAGTCCTGTTTTTTATTTTTATTTTGAAACAGTGTCTCACTACTTGCTGAGGCTGTCCTCAAATCTGCAATTCCGTCTCAGCCTCCCAAGTACTGGGATTACAGGTGTGCATCACTATGCCCAGCTATTCTATTCTGTACTTCTTTGATGTCAACTTTTTAGAGGCTCTTGATTTTCTGTAGAGAGCAGAAGACGGAATCCTGACTGTCCGTGGCTAGCCTGTAACCTCTTACCATGAGAGAGCCAAGAGGGTCAGAGCACCTGCCTTCCTGGGAGAGGGAATGAATCTTCTGGAGCAGGGACCCCTTCCTGTCCTGACCTGGTGCTGAGCATGGTGGCTGTTCCATGCAGAGCACCCCCAGGCAGGGCACGGGGAGCAGAGGAGGATGAGCTAGAGGGAGGAGAGAACACAGCTGGGGAACTTACCAGGGGTCCCGGGGACAGGCACTGCAAGAAAGAAAGCAAAGATCAGCTGGTCCTGAGCCTGTAGACCACATGCCCGCCCAGGCCCAGACCCGACCCCACTGCCACCCATCCCTGGGCCTGCTCTGTGAGGTGCATCTTCAAAACTACTGACAGCTCCTTCCCTAGGAACAGAAAAAGGTGAAAGAGAATGATGTCATTCTTCCATCTGTCTTGCAACACTTACGGCATAACACTGACTGATTAAAATTAAAATGCCTCTGAAAAATTCCCTTGTTGGACTGGCCCATATGGTTTATGCTTCAGCAGAAATGATTTTCTCCAGAGTCTATCCCAAAAGCAGGATCTGTTTTTGAGGAAGAAGTGATAGAGATCACACAGGTAATCCATTATCATTATAGAAAAAAATAGAAAATGCACAAGAAGCAAGGTGCAGTGGTACACACTTATAATCCCAGAACTTGGGAGGCTAAGACAGGAGGATTGCAGGTTTGAAGCTAGCCTCCAGCAACTTAGTGAGACCTTCAGTAACTTGGAAATACCCTGTCTCAAAATAAAAATAAAAGGGATTGGGGTATAGCTCAGAGGTAGAATGTCCCTGAGTTCAATCCAAAAAAAAAAAGAAAGTTTTAATACAGTCATATACAAATATACAAGTGGCAAATAACCTGATTTTTCACTCAGCAATACAAAATCTAGTAGACTAATCTGTTTCTATGTTGTTGCTGTTTTTTCTGGTACTGGGGATCGAACCCAGGGTCACTCTACCACTGAGTCATACCCCAACCTGCATTTTATCTTTTACTTTGAAACAGGGTCTCACTAAGTTGTTGAGGCTGGCTGTGAACCTGCACTCCTCCTGTCTCCGCCTCCTAAGCGCTGAAATCGCAGGTGTGTGCCACGGTGCCCAGCTGACCACATCCTGGCGTGTACACTTAGACCAATGGATCCCTTCCTCGCCATCTAACATCAATCAGCAAACCTGCACTAACTTCTACTGCCCTGCAACTCCACCTAAAGGAAAAGAACAGACTTCTGCCCACACCGAGGACAACAGTCTGACGGTGGAGCTCAGCCCATGTGGAATCAGTCTACTGCCACTGGAGGAGCCCCTGGGTCTGCAGCATTAGAAAGGGGGATAGTGTGAAAAAGAAGAGGAAGAGAAAAAAGTAAGAAAGATGAAGAGAGGAGAAAGCAGTGGCCAATCAATCAAGTGTTCACTCCGTATCCAACGGTGCAAGTGAGAACGACGAGCATCCGCACCCATCGGACTCAGAGTGCGCTGCAGGAGACCAAGGCCTTGCGTTTGGGTCAGGAAAACCCACTGAGGAGTCCCCAAGTCCTAGCCCAGTGCCTGGCATGTGGGCCTTACACAAGGCTTAAACAAGGACGTTTGGGAATCAGCAGGAGCAAAGGCGTTGACAATGAGGCGCAGAGTAGGTGTTGCCTGGCTGTAGAGGAAGACCCATTTGGGGTGCAACGGGGGACAGGGTGAAGGGGTGGAAGTGAACTTCTCCAGCAGGCAACGGAGCAGTACCAAAGGCATTTATGAAGTGCAGTGACTCAGCCCCCACTGTACTTGAAGACCCCGAGGCCTCAGTATGCAGTGTAGACTCAGGGAGGGAGGATCGGGACGGATCAGGACAAGACCAGAGGGGTCGTAAGAGGGAGTCACCAAATGGTGAACACCTGAGCACAGAGGAGGACCAGAAACAAATAGAAAAGATAGTCAGTCCTTGGAGCTTTAGCAAAGCAAATGGAAGCAAACCCCAACAGTGTTTCCCAGGAGTCTTGCCCAGGTGTCCGGCACCTCTGAGGCCAAGCCTCCCCCTGAAAAAGGAGGCAGCTCAGTGCTCACTTGGCCCTCTATCAGACTGTAACCCACTCATGGGCTCTCTTCCCCACCTCTGCTCCTGCAGCCCCGTGTCACTCAGCATCAGGGAGACTGAGATGCCCCAGACCTCACAGAAAGTGACTTGGGGGAAGGGCTCATGCCTTCTTCTGAGAGGTAAGGGTGGGACCTCAGGAATTGAGCTGGAAGGGGTAGCCCTGGCAGTGGGGCTCCCCCGGACTCTGCCCACCGTTCAGCGCCATGAGCCCCTGTACTCCGGTCCACAGCGGATAATTCAATCAGAACACAGTCCTGTGTCTCAGCCTAAGAGCCTGGCCTTTGTGCTGATCAGAGCCAGGACCCACTCCCAGGTGATGGGGGCACACATGGCTTCTCTCGTACCACAGCTGACATTGCACAGAACTGCTTAGGTTTGTGGGCTCCCTGAGCCCCAGTTCCCTGAAGAAGCAGACCCTCCTGTGCTTCTGCCCAGGGACCTGTCTTTGTTCAGAGGGAGCCTGGGCTACACTACATGAAGTGGCTTCAGGGCAAAAGGCGACCACCATCCTTCCCATGCACCTCAGCGCCTCCTCCCACCCTTGGCAAAGGTGCTATTGGCCCTCTAGCCTCAGATTCGGTCCTACAGGAAATACAAATCCAAAGGGAAACACTCTGGTCCTCAAAGCAGATTCTGATGCAAGAGGTGGCCGAGTAGCAGGGGGGTAGGCCAGCAGGGTTGTCATCAATCTGCCTTCACATTCCTGGTTCCTGTGCCACCTCCATCCCCCACCCAGGCAACTCTGCTTCTGCCTCCCTCTGGGGCACTAACTCACCCAGGAGGAGCACAGCCACACACAGGAGCATGTGGCCCATGGCGTGGGAGAGCTTGCAGTCAGCTGGGTCTCTCTCGGTGGCAAGGAGAAATGGGGAGGAGGGGATGCCCATCTCTCCAGGAACACGTGGGCTCTAACAGCACCCAGGCACCGGCTTCTATTCAAACTTGTCAGATTCCACCTAGAAGACAGAAACCCCAGAGGCCGAAAGAGGAAGCAAGAAGAAACGGTCTGTTTAATCTAATAGGCTCCTCCCCTCCCACCCTCTTTCCTCTCAGTTGCCCCCTCCTAAAAGACTCAGGACTTCCCAGAATTAATCTGGCTCAACTCCAATCATGGAAATCTTAGAAACTGGGAAGCAACTTCCCTCTTCTTCTGGGGCCACAGCTGGCCCCTGATCTCGGAGACAAAGAGGAAAATGGTCCCCCGGACTCGGTTCTCCATCAGCAACAGAGGACAGTATGCCGTCGTCTGATGGTTCTTCTTCCCTTTGGAGATGCAGATACTGGAATCTAGAAACTGAGCACAGGAGCTTGAGACCACACACCATCACTTGGTTTTTCTCTACTATCATAATCCCTGACTCACTTTTATTTGTTGGTTGGTACTGGGAATTGAACTCAGGGGCATTCTCCCTCTGAGCCACATCCCCAGTCCTACTTTATTATTTATTTTGAAACAGGGTCTCACTAAATTGCTGAAGGGCCTCAGTATGTTGCTGAGGCTGGCCTCAAACCTGTTATCCTCCTGTCTCAGCCTCCCAAGTACTGGGATTACAGGCATGTGCCACTACACCCAACCCTGACTCACTTTTGGATAGTGGAATGAGAACAAGGAGGTATGTCAGAATAGCAAAAAAGTGACCCCATTCATGTCCCTTATTTTTCTGCTGCATTCATTCTCTTATTCATTCATTCATTGATGAATATTTCAATGAATATCTATGGAGCACTCATTTGTGCCCTGGTTCTTTGACCTGGTCATCGCCCATCACTGTTCTCACTACTGTGGCATGGTAACAGAACATGGGCTTTGGAACTGTAATCCCAAGTCCAAAAGCCAGACAGCTCCTCAGAGCTTCAGGTTCCAGGTCTGGAAGAATGAAGATCATGACACCTGTGGGTCGACTCAAGGCAGAGCCATTCGACCTCATCAGCCCCATTGACATGTTGCCACGAGTAACTCCCACGGTGATGACTGCTGTGGGTAGGGTGTTCAGCAGCATCCCTGGCCTCACCTGCAAGAGCCAAAAGAGCCTCCAGGCAGTAGTAACTGTTCCCCGGGGAGTGAAGTTGCCTGGTGGAGGACCACAGCACTCGAGGGGTTGGGAAAATAAAAGAAAACATGAGAGCTAGCACAGTACTCCTCCACCCCGGGCGACCGGCAAGTGTGACTTGCTTTTCCTGCCTTCTGTTAACCTCCCCATCATCATTTGCTCACCTGCAACACCCCCAGAACACAAGACGCTCCAGGATCCGTCTTGGGCCCTCTCTCCCAAATGCCCTCAGGAAGCAAGCTGCAGCAACTCCAGGAAGTGACTCCTCCCGCTCTGTGGTCTTCAACAGCTCCGCCACCACTGCTGCTGCCACAGGCTTCTGCTGCCAGCACTACCCTACCCCTGACCCCTTCAGCCAACATTGAAGGTGAAAAAATACTTTTACCAGTAATGGGAAGTCAATGGGCTGATATCAATATTTTAAAAACATCGTTGGAGCCAGTTGTGGTGGTGCACGCCTGTAATCCCAGTACTTGGAAGACTGAGACAGGAGGATCGCAGGTTCGAGGACAGCCTCAGCAAGTAGTGAGAGTTTCATCAACCTAGCGAGACCCTTTTCAAAAATAAAAATAAAATAGGGCTGGGGATGTAGCTCTGAGGTATGCCCCTGGGTTCAATCCCCAGTGCCAAAACCAACCAACCAAACAAAAATATCATTAGAGCCTGGTGTGGTGGTGAACACCTGTAATCCCCGAACTTGGAGGCTGAGACAGAAGGATCACAGGTTCAAGACCAGCCTCAGCAACTTAGTAAGGCCCTCAGGAACTTAGCAAGACTCTATTTTCAAATAAAAAATAAAACAGGCTTGGGGATGTAGCTTGGAGATAGAATACCCTGGGTTAAATACTCAGTACCTAACATAGAATATAAATATCATTAGAAATGAAAGCACAGAACAATATATAGTTAATACACTAAGAAACCCAAGTTAATCATTAACATGTAAGTACTGAACCCTTATTTTAGAAGAGAAACTATATAGTTATACACTAAGAAACCTAAATTAATCATTAATATGTAAATACTGAACTCTTATTTTAGAAGAGGTACTAGACTTTTATTATCTCTAATTTTTACAACAATCTCAGAAGATATGTATTATCATCCAGCCAGTTGTAGTGAAGTACACCTATAATTCCAGCTGCTAGGAAGGATGAGGCAGAAGGATTGCAAGTTTGAGGCCAGCGTGGGCAACTTAGAGAGACTGCATCTCAAAATAAAAATAAAAAGGGCTGGGATGTAGCTCAGAGATTGAGTACCCCTGGATTTATTCCTTAATGTAAAAAAAATATTATCCTCATTTGCACCTGAAGAAACTTAGCTTCAGAGAAGATGTGATGATTTGTCTAATTATGCACATATGTGAGATCCCAATGCCAATCTCAATATCATGTATGGGGAAGAGGGAGCAGGGAAAGCCTGCAAAGTGCTGTGTGCGTGTATGTCACCATCACTATGATGTGAGACTATGATGCACCAATATAAAAAAAATGAAATTAATTTTACTTCTTTTAAAAAATTATTTTTCGAGTTGGGCATGGTGGTGCACACTTGTAATCCCAGTACTTGGGAGGCTGAGACCAGAGGATCTCAGGTTCCTGGCCAGCCTCAGCTACTTAGTGAGACCTTCCGCAACTTAGTGAGACCCTGTTTCCAAATAAAAAATAAAATAGGGCTGGGGTGTAGCTCATAGGTAGAATGCCCCTGGGTTCAAGCCCCAGCACCACAAAAAAAAAAAAAAATGCCTAAAGCTAGCTGGCTAGTTAGCGGTGGAGTCCCAAGATAAAACCAAGTCGTCTGATGTTAAAGATGGCATGTTTTCTGCAGTGGAGTGTCAGGGACCGTCTACTTCGTGCACTGAGCCTTTGAGTGCCCTGGCCTGGGAATGGCTGGGTGGGGACAGTTGCCCCATGCGAGCAAGCTCATTTGCTTATAGCTTTCCACGTGTGGTTTCCACATGTGTTCACAAAGTAAAATTGGCAGAAAGCTCTGGGTGCTGCAGAAATAACCTTCCTGACTTGTCTCAGGCCCCAGATGCTATGACTACTCATTTCACTAAGATGAAAGAACTACACACCTTTTGGACAGTTTGCTAAAGGAGGTTGTCACAGAGCTAGGACAAGGGGGCATTTCCAGGGACGACTGTTCCAGGAACTAAGACAAAATAGGAGTCTCTTTCCCATCAAAAGGAGATGTTTCTAAAAGAAAATGGTTACAAATATAGGGCCCACTATTGAAAACTAAAATATGTCAATCAGAAAGGAGAATTCTCCTAAAAGGCAGCTTGATATAAGATGTATAATGTGTGTGTGTGTGTGTGTGTGTGTGTGTGTGTGTGTTTACTAGGGATTGAATTCAGGGCACTCTCAGCCCTTTCTATTTTTTATTTGGAAACAGAGTCTCTCTGTGTTGCTGACGCTGGCCTCAAACGTGCAATCCTTCAGTCTCAGCTTCCCAAGTACTGGGATTACAGGCCTGTGCCACCACACCCAGCTCAAAGATTTATATTTCTGTCAATGGAAAAAGTTTGAATAACTCAAAAAATCGTGAAAGCCCCATGATTAAAAACGTGGGCTTTGGAGTCAGGCCCAGAGCAAAAGCCTCGATCTTAGGTGCATTTTTTTTTTTTTTTTTCATTTTGAGACAGAGTCTCTCTAAATTTCCCAAACTGGCCTGGAACCTACAGTCCTCCTGTCTCAGCCTCCCAGGTCCTGGGATGACAGTTGTACACCACCTCACCCCACTTATTCAGCCTTTTGAAGCTCTGGTGCCTCAATTGTTAAATGGAGATGAGCACTTACCTTCTAATGTTGTGAAGATTAAATGAGAAAATCCATGAACTTTCTTTTTCTTTTTCGTTTTGCTTTTTTTTTTTTTTCAGTACTGGAGTATTGCAGGTTCTAGTAGATGCTGTTTGCTCTGTGGTCCTGCCATGGAAGGTAACTGCTCAGACAGCTTCCTGAAAATTATTCCGTGATTCCTGACAAGGAAGGTCACTGCTTAAGGCCGCCTCCTGACAATAGTCTTCTTACAACAACGACACGAAGCCTGATATAATAATTTTAAGAAAATTTAATAATTGGGGGTCAGGGAGGAGATAGATGACAATTCTCCTCCCTTCTGTAGCTAGCACCTTACTTTTATAGAGATTTTAGACAAGGCATCATTAAAGTTAATCAAACACAGAAACTAACAATTGTCATGAATTACAATAAAGAAGGTCAGTGAGGCAGACATGTGACAAGCTAGGAGGAAGGAGGGATTCGACATTGCTGGGTGGAGAGGACGTCAAAGACCGCACCTTAAAGATGACACCAGGTCCCTAGGAATGTCCGCCTGCGGAGGAATCCCACCCAGACAAATACCGTGTATTCAAACTGGGCTGGTCCAAGATGATAATCTCAGTGTGCTTCTAAGACATCTCCTTCCTTTAGTTTTAGAAAAAAGGCCAGTAAAATTAACTTTAGAATCTTTTGTTTTTGAAACACCAATTGTTTCCTTCTAGTTATGCAGACTGCACAAAGAATGACAGGTAGTATCACAACCAAGATAACCAAATTAAGCAGCCTCATACATGAGCAGAAAAATACTTAAAAGAGTTAAGAGCAGAAGTACCATCAGACAGACTTTTTTAGAATTTAGTGTTTGGCTAGACTGAAATTTTAATGTATCTAATGAAACATTATAAAAGGATCTAGTAAATTAATACTTATAATACTTAGCAATATTATAAAGATATTTGTAAGCATTATGACCATTTTAAGTCCTGTATTTATTTTCCAGTCCAAATCACAGAATCTTTTAACTGTCTAAATTTTTTAAAGCATTTTTTGGTTGATGTGAATCTGAATCTGCCAATTTTTTTGTTTGTTTGTTGTTGTTTTTGTGGTACTGGGGATTGAACCCAGAGGTATTCTACCTTTGAGCTACACCTCCAGCCTGATTTTATTTGTTATTTGGAAACAGGGTTTCACTAGGTTGATGAGAGTCTCACTACTTGCTGAGGCTGTCCTCAAACCTGTGATCCTCCTATCTCAGCCTCTCAAGTACTGGGATTACAAGCGTGTGCTACCACGCCCAGCTCTCTGCCAAGTTTCTGTATAATTCTTTTGAAAGTCCTGTAAATATTTAGCATTTTGAATAAAAAAGTGAAGAGCCATGGCAGCAGCACAAGTGGCAGCAGGAATTCTATTCCAGCCAGAGTGACATCCCAGTAATCAGTCACCAGATAAACCTCCTGGTTCTTAAGTGTGATAATAGTTCCACCTAGAAGGCAGCTGAACGAGGGTGGCTAAGGGCATCTCCTGTCAGAATTCTTCAAGCATAACTGGTATTCACACTGTAACAGATATCATTAAAATCATAATGCCAATGACATTATCCCAAATGGTATTGTTATCATAATCTAGACCTATAGCTCAATTAAAACTATCTAGAAGCTTCCCCATGGGGTCTCAAATGAATACTCTCTTTCCTTGCTATAGTCACCTATCAAGGATGGGCTGTTACACATTCTGACCATCTTTACAATTTATCTGATGGAGCCCACTGTCTCCTCTGGGCACACAACAGCCTGGTAGTTAATTATATGACATTAACCTGTTGCCAGGCATCAGAACTGAAACCAGTAAGAAAAGTTAATTGTGTCTTTTTGTTGGGGTGAGTCCTCAGCTCAGGAACTCAGGATCTGCAGGGTCCTGGGGTAACGTGACGGAAAAGAATTTCAGCACCTGCCAGTCAGAGACATGGACAGAGGTTTATTTGGGGAAAAGGGAAAAAAGGAAGAAATACACATTCAAGGGAGCATGCGGGCCATCTCAATATGAGGAAGGGCATTTTGGGGAGTTCAGGGCTGTCTTCTTGTAGGGGACTTTTGTGAGGAGTGGGCTAGAGGAGGTATGTGAGGATGATCTCAGTCCAGTAGTCCCCTAGGCGGCTTATGGTGGTCGAGTAGTC
>PVLC010045388.1:0-11821 GCA_004027655.1 Graphiurus murinus | reverse complement strand
TCCACATATTAGGGAGAACATATGCTTCTTAACTCTTTGTGACTGACTAATCTCACTCAACATAATGTTTTCCAGTTGCATCCATTTCCCTGCAAAGAACATGATTTTATTCTTCTTTATGGCTGAGTAAAATTCCATTGTGTACATATTCCATAGTTTTGTAATCCATTCATCTGTGGTTGGACATCTTGGCTGCTTCTATTTATATTTCACATGCATTTTTTTGTTATTCTTATCATAAGATTCCAATACAATTGCTGTCAAACAGAAGCTTTATATAATGCATCTTGTTTTGGGCTTCAGATATTAGTAAATGCTTCCAACATTTTATAATTCAGTGGGTATTTGCTATGTCCATCAACAACATTTAAGAGTGCACATACATGCACACAAATACTTTTTTCATAATAAATATCATTATTTTTCTCTATAATAGCATGACCATATGAAGCATTATACAGTTTTGGTCTTTAATTTGCATTCATCTTTATCAGATCTGAAATTAAGTCATTTATAGTATTTGTATTAATTTTTTAAACCTAATGTTGCATATTATAAATAACTAATCATATATACACAAATATATTGATGATTTTCCATACCTAATATTTTTAAATATTTTAAATTTATGTAGAAATCTTGCTCCTGAATTGTTCATTTACCAATTTTCTTCAAAGGAGCAATTTTTTTTCTCAATGTTTGGGACTACATTTTACACTCAGAACCTCATGTATGTGGGAGGGATACTGGAGATTTAACCCAGGGATGTACTACCTCAAAGCTACACTCCCAGGCCTTTTTATTTTTATTTTGAAACAGGGTCTTGATAAGTTGCTGAGAGGCTCACTAACTTGCTGAGGCTGGCCCCAAACCTGTGATCTGTCTGTCTCAGCCTCCCAAGTACTGGAATTATAGGTGTGCACCGCCACGCCCAGCTTCTCAGAACTTTTTTTTTTTTTTTTTTTTTTTTTGCGTTACTAGGGATTGAACTCAGGGGCATTCTACCTCCGAGCTATACCCCCAGCCCTATTTTTTATTCTTTATTTTGAAACCGAGTCTCACTAAGTTGCAGAGTGCCTCACTTCTTAATCACTCAAATTTTTGTATGCCTCTGGGTTCATAAAAGCATAGGAGAGAATTGCTAAATCTTTAGTAAGACTCATATCATAATTCTAAATCAAAGACATCTCCTGTTCAAGGAGTTTCTGGACCTATGATGACATTATAAAAAAGGATTAAAGAGAATCAGAATGAAAGGAACACCTAGTAGCATATGACTTCAGCGAACTTTATTTTAGTTAATGAATATAGATCCCTTTGCCACACAGTCGCTCATTTCTGTTTTCCACCTCCAGAATGCTAAGAGCTGGATGATAAAAGTCCAGGGTATAGATTTACAGAAAGTGACTGTACACTATTATTTGAGGCAGTTTCTCACCAAAAATTTATAAGGATCAAATGATAAATGTTCAGGTTTATTACTTTATTAGTCTCTGTCTTTTTTATCTGCCTTAGTATGTTGAGTGGTACCCAACCCCTCAAAACTGATTCCAGTTTATCCTGTGAAATATCCTGTCAGGGTTTACTGATCCTGTTTTCCTGGGCACACTTACTGCACAGTGTAAGCAGTTGCTTACCTGTTTTACCTAAACAATCATTTTAGTTTTAAAAATTCACTTAGCCACTAATGGTTTGTGGCTAACTAAACTGGGACTATTTACATTAGTCTGGTCTTTAAAAGTGTCACCTGAAGCCAGCTGCGGTGGTGCATGTCTATAATCCCAGTACTTGGGAGTCTGAGACAGCAGGATCATAGGTTTGAGGCCAGCCTCAGCAATTTAGCTAGGCTCTCAGCAACTTACCAAGACCCTGTTTCAAAATAAAAAAAAATAAAATAGGGCTGGGGGTGTAATTCAGAGATAGAATGTCCTGAGTTCAATCCCCAGTACCACTAAAAATAAAGAATAAATTAGAATATACAAAAGTGTCACCTGAGATCATAACCATGGCATATATCAAGCAATGTCTAAATTGGCTGTTGTCATAATTGGTATTTTGAAATTTCATGGCAGCTAGTTGACTGAATCATTTATTAAGATATTTTCAGGCAAAATGTACAAAAGACTAGCGTGTTTGAGAACAGATTGATACAACTCACTGCTGTTGAGATGGATACTCCTCTCGCTGCTTTGTGTAATTTACATATTTGCTAATGAGGCTTCTTAAATCATCATCCACCTTATTGATTATATTATAATGAAGACAAAGTGCCTGTTACCCACTTGGTGAGTCATTTAGGAAGTGTCTCAGTATTCATCTGTTTTCAGAATTCATCACGTATTTTGAGTGATTGCAATTATTGATCCAGTGAACACAATGAGCCTCATTTTTCTTTTACATGATAAATCTATCTCCTGAATACATTCTCGTTTCCATACTAATTCTATTTAACATTAATTTTTCCCTTATATGAATGAGTTCAAACACATGGACTGCCCACCTGTGCGTTATTGAACACCCCATTTACTTTCTGTGATCCTTGTGTCTTTGGAGTGTTGGCAAGACCAAATTGCCCTCAATAGATATTTCAAAGGGACTATGACTATATTCATTCTAGACACAACTTTTAACAATAATAGCATATATTTAATTCATAATGGACTCATGTTTTAAACAAAAATACATACAGGTTTTGCTGAACAGATTCTGTCAAATCAACCTTTTTTTGCATACTTTATTTGTGTAAACTGAATTATATGGACATAAATGGAAGCTTTACTCAGTTTGATGTCATCTTATTGATACAGAGACAAAATATTACCACATATAATAAGTGCCATAATGCTCTAAAGTGGAAGATGCAATTTAGAGTCTCATAGTATCTAAATATTTGACAGATTAAGTAATTATGGACTTATCAATTAACTTCAATTCTTCATCTGTAAAATGAAGCTATTAACAAAAGGTAATATAGCTCATAGCAAAATGTAATCTCCAGTAAAATAATTCACAAGTGAAAGATTTAATAAGAACAGAAATAAATTATAAAGTTTAAAGATTTTTAATGTTTTTCTAAATCAGTAGTTTTAAAAAAGCCTTTTTTCTGTAAAGAACCATAAAGTAAATATTTTAAGATATATATTCCCTATTCTATATATATTCCCTATTTTATATTCTATGTCAAACATATTCATATATTCTCCCTTTTCTGGTTATAACCCTTTCAATATGTAAAAATTATTCTTAGATTTCAGGTAGTATGATTTGGCCTTGAGAATGTAGTTTGCTGACCCCTGCTTTATATTTTCTCCTCACTACATTGCTTATTTATTAAACCATATTCTGAGTTTTGAACCGTTAAGCAAAACACAAATGTACTGTATAGTTTACTCTAAAATGTTTACACACAAGGTCTTTAGGATATGCAGCTTTTCTCTAGTCGAAGCAAACAGGATTAGAGGATATTTTTCTTCATCAAGAATGTATATTTACATGACAAAAAATAGATCCAATCCCCAAAGAGCCAAATTCCTATAGCTTGCTCTAATGAAAACAAAACAAAACAAAACAAAAAAATACAATAGTCCTTAGGAAATCAATAGATGGAGCATTCTGAGGGAGAACCTAAGTGAAAAACCTTTCAGGAGGACTCTCTCCAGCTATGTTTGCACTTGGTTGGTTGGTTGGTTGGTTGGTTGGTTGGTTGGTTGGTTGGTTGGTTTAAAAACTATACAAGATACTAAAGTGCAGTTCTCTCTCTCTCTCTCTCTCTCTCTCTCTCTCTCTCTCTCTCTCTCTCTCTCTCTCATCCCCCCCCCCAACCTCCCTCCCTGGTATGTCATGTCTGACTGCCTGAAACCTTACTAAGCATTAGTAAATCTCTTCCTAATAGTTAATCATCTACTTTATCTAGTTCCTCTTCCTCCCTTGTTTGTCTCTAGCCTGAATTAAAAAAACATATTTTAACTTCTTTGCCATAGACCTATGAAATTCCCTTTCGAATAAGTATTGCCTTACCTTAAAACCAAGATGCTAAAAATATATCTTTAGGGTGAAATTAAGCTCATATCATTACTGCCTAAACAAGTAAATATGTAACAGATGTTCACAATGCAGTCAATAATCATCTCTTATTTAGATATCACAGAATTTAAACAAACTGTACTTCCTGGTATTCAGTGGCTATTGGAGTCATGGAAGGACAAAATTATCCTGGATCTAGATTACAGAAGCTTACTAGCTATTCAGACATGACCAATTAACACACTAAAACTGACCCAGGACAAAACTGTAGTAGTCATAAATTAAAGAAATTGTTCTTGCCTACTGGGGAAGAAATGGGAACCTAAGAATTTGAGTAGCATTACACTCTTCAATATATAATGAAGTAACAATATATATATATATATATATATATATATATATATATATATATATATATATATATCTTAATTTAAACTGTTTAACATTTAAAAGGAAATTTAAAATTTAAACTTAAACTTTGCAAAGTGTTTTATCTAAAGAGCTTTTGAAAATTTAAACTTAAAAACTTTCCAAGGTGTTTTATCTAAAGAGTTTTTTATTGTATTTTAAGCATTTCTTATTAAACCAATAAGGTATTTGAATTCCGGCTCTGCTATCACTCAGGTGAAATCATGTTACCTTCGACTGTGATGTCCATGTCCACCTCTGCTATATCATGGTTTTTGAGGATTAAAGGGCAAAACTGACTCACCTAGGACCTCAGAAAAAATAGCAACTTAATCAACACACTGCCTCGTTTCCTCCTGATGTCATTGTCTACAAACACTTACAATGAGCAATTTCCATATTAGAAGAGAAGGAAAATTATCATTTATCTCTGAGATTAAAAGTCTCTTAGTGGGAAGACTAGTGAGTTGGTAGCTAGGAATCCTACCATCTATTTCCAGGGCTTGCTAAACTTGGGAAGGTAAATCTTTAATCTTTTTATATCTTCATGACTTCATTTGTAAAATTAAAGTGTTTGACGTATCTGAAATAGAATTTCCTGATTTTAATGTTAACATGGTATATTGCCTTCTGTATATTCAAAGATAGGCTTTAAATCAGTCAGGTGAATGTTCATATCTGGAATGGTTGATTAGTAATAAATTATGCTATGCAAATTATTCAACTTCTCTGAACTTGTTACTCCTTTTAACTTCTGCTTTCGTCTTGATATAGTTGAAATAATATCTCATTACCATTTAGTAGGAGTATTATGCACAATTTTTACAAAAAATAGTATAGTGAGCTGGGCATAGTGGCCACACACCTGTAATTTCAGTACTTGGGAGGCTGAGGTAGGAGCATCACAGGTTTAAGAACAGCCTCAGCAATTTAGTGAGACTCTCAGCAACCTAGCGAGACCCTGATTCAAAACAAAAAATAAAATGGTCTGGGGACATAGCTCAGAGGTAGAATGACCCTGGGCTCCATTCCCAGTAGCATGAAAAAGATAGCATAATATAACATAGTGTTCTGACAGACACCAGATACTTTATATAGGATGCATATACTGAATCTCATGACAAAACTCAGGCATTAATCCTAGACTCCTCCCACACCCTAGCTTATTCCCACATATTATAGGGGAGTCATCACTCTCATTATGCCAAGACATCTGACACCTAGAAACTTCTAGCTGTTAGCATGATTTTCAGGAAACTGCTACATAACACACAACTCCAGTATCCCAAATATTTGTCATAAATAGCTGGTCACAGTAGTGATAGGATGAGGTCCCATAGCGCTTCTCAACACAAAATTCCAGAGGATGTTAAAAATCTACTAGGTATAAAGAGAGGAAGTCCAAGTATATCTCTACTCCACAGCCTATTCACTGACTATGGTAAGGAATAACCTAATGAAAGGAGTAAACTATGATCTTCAGTTATGAAAAACTTGTGCATTTCATTTCACCATTGTCAGAACTTGGGTCCAGTGATTTTAAGTCATTTATCCACGTTCTCATAAACATTGGAGCTGATGCCAAAATTTAACCATCTTTATTTTCAGAATAAGGATCATTTAAAAGTTTTAAAAATCTGTCCTTCTTGGAGCAATATAATGTAAGCATATCCTTCAATAAAGCAATTCAGGGAAGTAACAGAGAAACATCACTGTGTGGCCAACCAGAGGAAAAGTACCTGGCCTTCACATCCATCAGCACCATAGTATAACAAGCAATTGCTCAATAAAAGTGTTCTTGTATTTCAAGGACTTGCAATTATAATTATACTCATGATGGCAATAATTAAACTTATAAATGCAATCTATTTGACATCTTTAGTTAAAATTCTTCTGTATCAGTCAACTCTAGATGTTAAATTCCTGGAATCACCAATGGTTCCTTGGATGTAAAAGTAACTAAAGAACGTTGCTTGATAAAACCAAGATGCAGGGAGACAATGTCACTTGCTCAAAGTCGCATCGTTCATCAGAGGCAGATAAGTATCAAGACCCATTTCTTCTTTTTTCCAAAGATGTGTCAGCTGTTATGTATAAACACCTTGCAACTTTTTTTTTTTTTTTTTTTTTTTTTGCAGTACTGGGGATTGAACTCAGGGGCATTCTACCTCTGAGCTACACCTCCAGCCCTATTTTTTTATTCTTTATTTTTGAAACAGGGTCTCACTAAGTTGCAGAATGCCTCACTAGGTAGCTGAGGCTGGCCGTGAACCCGGATCCTCCAGTCTCAGCTTCCCAAATGCTGAGATTACAGGCAAGTGCCACCATGCCCAGCTAACACCTTGCAACTTTCACACAGACATCCACTGATGCTTCCCAGAAAATTCTGATATAATTTTGGCAATTAGCAGGAAGTTGGCAATCTCAAGATTCCCAGAAGACAATCTATATGACAGCTAATGAGCTATTACGAATGAGAGAAATGAAATCCATCAGTGGATGACATTGGAATAAAGTCTATTTCTTGTTTAATGTCCTTGATGTATGTGTCTCCATATACCCATTGCCTAGAAATAGCACATTTCTTATATGGCATCAGTAAATATTTATTTAAAAGACAAGGAAATTCTTCATTCATTCTGAAAAGGATAAGAAAAAAAAATTATATTCCAGGTAATAGCCAAGAATCCTATAATTCCTATCAATTCTCCTTGGGAATATAAAAAGAGTAAAACTAACAAAGAACCTTGTATAGTTCTTTATTATAATGATACCTGGACACGTGGCATCTGTTCCTGGTGTATACCTATCCTGACTTTCACCCTATAATTTATTTATGTTCTCTGAGCCTCAATAATCCCCAACGGTGAAGTGAAGATGTTTTGATTTATTTTTTTTGTTTGTTTGTTTGTTTGTTTGTGCAAAGGATTTACAAAATCTGCTGGCCCTTTCTTTCTACAACTCTATAGTTGTAGAGCAAAGAAAATAAACTACGACTGCTCATGTATTCCTACAAATGCCTAGAGGGTTAACATTCTTTATTCTGACCTCTGTCCTTAAAAACAGATCAAAGTTCATCCTCCATTTATAGAACAGGCCAGTTTGGGACAGCAGATTTCTACCTACTATCAATATTTAATTCCACATTTGCTGGATATGAGTTTTCCTAGTCCTCCATCCTTGCCAATCTTGATGAGTAGACAGGAGAGATTATTGAAGGCTAGAATGTCATTAAATAAAATCAAACAGAGTTCAAAGGAACTCAAGGGCATCTGTCAACTTCATGCTTCTTAATATATAAAAAACATTTTAATTTGAATCCTTCCACTCCAGTGACAGTCTCATCTCATTTAATTCTGCAAACCTCTGATAAACACTATTTTTGCCTCCATGACCAAGGCAGTTTTACTTTTGTTTTACATCTCTCCCCCCCCTCCAATGTCAGATCCAGAGCTTCCACTCTGGTTGGTCTTCTGACTTATGATCATCAGAGTTCAGAAAGGTGTGGGTCAGTCCCCATGGATCACGGGAGTTGTCTAGCCAACTTTATGAGCTCTGGAGCCCCGTCTTGCTTGATGTCCTAGAGAAGTGATAAATGACTTGGATTTTATGAGCTGAGTGCTTTGCTTTTATATCCCCAGCTCTGGCTTTACAGATTTTTCTCTTTTTAGAAAAAGAATGTGTCACTTTCCTTCTTGTAAGTCACTGCATTTATGGCGCAACTCACTACAAGTTAATGTGCAAAGGCAAGAGTGAAGTTAATGGGTGGGTATAGCAAGCCTCAAATGAAGTTCATATTCTGTTTCTCTAAACTGACTCCCCCAAGAAACATCATCAAATCATGAAATTCTGTTGTCTCTCGTGCTCTTTTTAAATTTCCATCTTCTATTAACTGCCTGGAGAATTTAGGTCATTGGAGACGTTAAGGCTATATAGTGGTTTTTTTTTTTTTTTTTTTTTTTTTTTTTTTTTTTTTTTTTTTTTTTTTTTTTTTTTTTTTTTTTTTTTTTTTTTTTTTTTTTTTTCATTCTTCGTCTTCTTTTTCTTTTTACAAATGCCTAAAGGAGAAATAGTCTTTGTCTTGACCCATAGTATATTGATTTCACATCTGACTGCAAACACACCATATCCCAAAATGTTATCATCTTAAGTATGACTTCCAGCTATAATAAATATTTCTCTTTTAAAAATAGTGTGGATGATATTTTAATTTTTTTCAACAAGTTCACATTTTACCTAACACTTATCCAAAGGCTAGGCATCCTATGTATACATAAAGGTGAAGTGTCACCCAGATATGCTGGGCTACCCATTTATTATTTGAGGAAAGTTTACACTAGAGATGTCGTCCAGAGAATTTAACAATTCTTGGAGAATTCGACATGTTCCAAACAGCTACTCTAGGGAATTCATTTGCCCCTAAGGGCAGAGATACTGAAAGAAGCCCAAGAGGTCAATGCTATTATAGGCAATTTCCCTGCCCAATTCAAATTAATGGTATGGCCATAAAAACCTTTGGGTAACTATTAACGTCTAATGACTAAAGAAGAGTGGCACTCCTGACAACTTTTATTTTATGGCACTTTGCTCTGCTGAAGGATAAGACTCTCTAACAAAGTGAAATTCTTTGGCACAAAATAGTAATAATGCTCAGTAGCTTTGTGGAGCAAGATCATATTAAATATGTTCTGCATACCTTCTTCCAATTATATATCATTATCTAAACAAATGGTAGTCACTTTCAGCAAGATCTATTATTTTTCTAAACTGAATTAAATCTTTTGGTTACACCTATATTAAGCAGCCATCATGTGCAAGACTGTTGAGAGAAAAAGATGAAAATAATAGAACTCCAGTTTTCCAGTGATTAGAGCCTAGTGATACAAATTAATATTTTTTGCAATGAAAACCATTTTAATATTTATTAAAGGAACTCCTTGACGCTGTGTTCCAGGTGATGTTTTAGACCTACATCTGCTCTTAAGGATCTCTCCTATTTAGTCTATGGAGCTTATAGTAGAGACAACAAACCAATTTTAGTGACTCAGCGAAAACCTCTGGTAAAAGTTTTATCTGGCAGGAACTAAAAGCATATGTAGAATTTTTCTTCCCCTATTCACCTAGCTTAAAATTTCTACAGAGTAAGATATTAATGAAAAGCCCTTGATTTAAGAAAAAAGAATTTATTGAGGTCAAAAAAACGAAAATTCTCAGGGGTACTGGATTTTCTGCAGAACAACCACAAGTCTGTTGTAGCCAAACAGGTTCTAAAGTGGAGTTAGGGATAGGGGGAAAAGAGGCTTTGAGTGTCAGGCTAAGGAGTCAGAGCCATTGCTCTGATTGAAGAGCCTGAGAAAGAAAAGCAATCATGTGCCTTAAGAAGGAAGGTGTTCAGAGCTACAAGAGCCTGTGCAACAAGAGCTTGTGCAGGTTTATTTCTTTTAACCTGGGGACACTCCTGAAACCAGAGCATGGAGCAAAGCTGACAGCAGCCCTGCTGTAAAGATATGAGCTGATCCTCCCATCTAAAGAAAGTATCCAAGTCAAGAAAAATATATATCCCTAAGGAGTCCTTTTAAACTCAACACATGGAAATGCGCACAACAGAGAAAGAATAGCCAAAGTGATTGATCAGAATGCCAAATTATATGTCAGTAGGCAGAGTGTACTGCAAACGGCTCCTTTTAAACATTAAATTATATTTCAGGACTTCCATACTCTATTTGGAAAGGAAAATAAATTCCACTCTTTTGGAAAAATGGGCAGAGCATTTAACCTCCTTCTCTGTTCTTTCATTGATAAAATGTGATTATGAGTAATACTTTTTTTTTTTTTTTTTTTTTTTTTTGGTGCAGAGGAATCGAATCAACCCCAGGAGCATTCTACCTCTAAGGTTTGCCCTCAATCCTATTTATTTATTTATTTATTTATTTAAATTCTGAAACAGGCCAGCCTCATACCTGAGGTTCTCCTCTCTCAGACTCCAAAATACTGGGATTACAGGCATGTGCCACCAGACCCAGGAATATACTCTCTCCTACATATCCATAGCAGTTTTCATCCTAGTGACTTATTTGGGTCATGCATTACTTTCTTCCTTATGGTGTTATGATTTGTTTATATGATATATCTGTCCTTCTCAGCTATAAGTCATTGAAAGCAGAAGCAAGCCTCAAAATATTTTTCAATCACAACTATTTAAATCAATGTTGTAAGGGCAAAATATGTAAAAGCTATAGTGTACTAAAGGTCCTCCAGAAAGTAGATCCCAAGAAATAAATCAGGATGTATGCTTTATTTTTCTCCAATTCCTGTTCATTTTTGGTGCATGGGACAATGCCATATTTTCAATATAAAAAAAAGCAAGTTCAACACAAAATAGATATCAAGGTATATGCTTCCTTTTAACTTTATTTTTTATCATTTTTGTGGAATTGGGGATTGAACTCAGGAACATTCTACCTCTGAGTTACACCCCTAGTCCTTTTTATTTTTTGTTTTGAAACAAGGTCTTGCTAGGTTTCTGAGAATCTTGCTAATTTGCTGAGACTGGTCTCAAGCCTGCAATCTTATTGTCTCAGCCTCCCAAGTACTGGGATTACAGGTGTGTGCCACTACACCCAATCTGGGTTTATTCTTCTTAAACATAAAAACAGGGACTTGGAATAGGCAGGCTGAGCCTCTAGACTGCAACAGGAAAGCACAAAAGGAAAGAGACTCCAGGAAGGAAGACCTTCAGACAGTGGTGCAGATCTGAGAACTTTTTTCCAGCTCCATGCAAGGCCCTGAGACAAGGAAAGCCCCAGAGGAGCCTGGCGTTGGCCAGAAAGGGCCAGGCTCTAGAATCACCCCATGTTCAATTCCTGGCTGGGAGTTGTTCAGGATAGATTCTGAAGGCAATCAGCTAACTGCCCTCTTCACAACAGGTTATAACTTTTATCACCCTAACCAACAAGATTAGGATCAAAATCCCCAAACCAAATTACACATGAGCATTTACAATCATGATCAAAGGATGACCTAAAAGTCAAATGCACATCTTGCTTAAATACACATATATCTTCCTGCCTGCTCATTTCTAAATTGCATTACCTCATAATAAATTATGTAAGCTTCCTATTCTACCAGATCTTTATTTTTTTTCCTTGCATTACTCCTCTATGAATGTCTTCTTTTTTTTTTTTTTTTTTTTTTTTTGTGGTACTGGGGATTGAACTCAGGGGCATTCTACCTCCAAGCTACATCCCCAGCCCTATTTTTTATTCTTTACTTTGAAACCGAGTCTCACTAAGTTGCGGAGTGCCTCACTAGGTAGCTGAGGCTGGCCGCGAACCCGGATCCTCCGGTCTCAGCCTCCCGAATGCTGGGATTACAAGCGTGCGCCACCACG
>PVLC010045387.1:0-11790 GCA_004027655.1 Graphiurus murinus | reverse complement strand
GAGGCTGAGATAGGAGGATAGCAAATTTGCAGCCAGCATCAGCAACTTAACAATGCTCTCTGCAACTTAGACTCTGTTTAAAAAAAAAAAAATAGGGCTCAGAAGTAGAATGCCTTTAGGTTCAATCCCTAGTACTCCCTCCCCAACCTCCCCCCCCCCCTGCACACAAATTCACAATGGAGAGATATTGACAGTTTACTGGAATGATCTATCTCAATATTATGTATAGTTTTAATATATTCCTCATTCCATTCTTTGAATTCTTATATGATTAAATTCATGGATTCAAGCTCATACAGGTAATTGGGCATCTACTTTAATCTTTTCTCACCTTAAATACTAAGTAACTTCTATACACCTTTGTTCTTAGCATTCCTTGCATCCTTACATTTGGAGCATAAGAATAGAGAGAATTCCTGTGCTCTAACTACTATTTCATTGTCAACATAGAAGAACAAAGCATGTTGTGGTAGAAGAAAGGCATAAATTTGAATTTTAACTGCCCTTTGTTGAGGCCTTTGGCAAGTTATTTGGTCTGTCTGATTCTTTTCCCTTGGTAAAATTCTAGTAGCAATTCCATTCCATTATTTTTAACAATTAGATGAGTACACCTCAAGCATTTAGCCCTACCTCTATTGTGTGTACTCGATAAATGTTAGTTTCCCCTACTTTTGTATTTGTATATCCACATATAAAAAATGCTGCTCACGTGTTTTGTTCATTGTAAAGTTCTTTAGGTCTTTTTTTTTTTTTTTTTTTTTATGGTTCTGGGGATTGAACCCAGGGGCATTCTACCTCTGAGCTACACCCTAGCCCTATTTTTTATTCTTTAAACAAAGCCTCACTAAGTAGCTGAGGCTGGCTGTGAACCCGAATCCTCTGGTCCCAGCCTCCCAAGTACTGGGATTATAAGCATGTGCCACCATTCCTGGCTAAATTATTAAAGAACTATTTATTCTTGCTGAGCATGGTGACACACGCTTGTAATGTCAGTATTTGGGAGGCTGAGACAGGAAGATAGTGGGTTCAAGGCCAGCCTCAGCTAATTAGGCCTTCCACAATTTAGTGAGACCCTGTTTAAAAATAAAGAATAAAAAATAGGGCTGAGGGTGCAGCTCAGAGGTAGAATGCCCCTGGGTTCAATCCCCAGTAACAACAACAACAACAAAACCTCTTGTTTTATACATTTTTAAAAGCTTGTTTCTATTCCTAAGCCCATGGCATAACAAAGCTGATAAAGCAAAAAATGATAGCATGGCAACAAAGAATAGTCACAAAGTATTACAAAGAAAAAAAAACTGTTAACAGCGTTCATTTATGTGAAAGAAAAATATTAACTTTTTCTTAAAGCTCACAATATATAATTGTGATATAGTACAGTGGACTATATAAATATTACTTGAAAGAGTAATACATTGTGACTGAACGGAATTCATTCCAGGAATCAAAGGATAGGTCCATATTAGGAAATCTGGTAATAGACTTATTAATATTGATAGACTATAGAGAAAAATTATGATCATTTAATTTTCTACCCAGAATGCACGTGAATACCATCAATTTATGGTTTTTGAAAATAGGAAATGAAAAAATTTCTAGGCAAGTAGAACTAGCTGAATAACAACAAAGTTGTTACAGAGTGATAGCCAGTATCATGCTTAATAATAAAACACTATAAATGATCTTAAGTTTGGGACAAGACTAAATAAATTGCCACATAACTAAAATCTCAATTCTAACAGATCTAAAGATTATTTGGAAGAACATATGAGAATATTTTAGATGGGTAATGATCTCCTAAGAAGTATCAAATGGGCATAAAACAGGACAAAATCACAGTAAAAATGCCTGTATGGCCTGCAAGCCTCTGTTGCCTTCCTGTTAACTCTTCCTTCTTTTCTTCCCTTAAGTGGTTAACCTGCCATTTGCCCTTTTAAATTTCCTCAGCAGCTCATGCCCCTTAGTGGCAGAATCAAGAATTTTTTCTGCTGCTGATGAGTCAACATGCAAATGACTATTCTTTTTAAGTGTGTAAACAAATGTGATAAAATTGATAGGTGCTTTTTTACAATTCTGTAAATACTTCAAAGTTAATACCACAACATCTCAAATGTACCTTATCTTCATTTCAATTTATGACAAAGAAAATATATTTAATATACAAGAACTTGTATTATTGGATCTATGACAAGGATACTTAGTTCTTATTTTATTATAAGATAAATTTATAATATAGTAAAAATCTTTACCTTTTCTTATAACTTAATTTCATAATGTGAAATCCCCTTTTTGAATCTGATACTTACTTGTAGTAACCAGTTAAGAGATATTTGTAGAATGACTAGGTCCTTGAAAGCTTTCGTGCTTAAAAAAGGTGAGGGAGCAAAAATCAAAACCTTTTTTGTTTAAAAAAAAAAAAAAAAAGAGTATAGCCATTTTAATGCAATTAGGAGAATAAGGAAGAAGAAACCTACTCTGAATCTCATCTAACAAAATAGCTGATAGGATTTTTATAGTTTTCCAATTTGTGTTTGTGTGGTTAAAATTATGTATCTTGCCTTTTTCTCCACTTAATATACCCCTAGCATTCTTCCGTGTCATTACGTCATTTTATGACTATTAATTAAAATGGCAGCATAGTAGGCTGTTGGTTGTGTGGCACAATTGTATGCACAGTGCTTATGACAAAGAGTGTAGATGTTATGTCCCCCCCCCAAAAAAAAAGTGACTTTAAGAAGAAACGTTTTTCTAATAAAGTAAAAATTCCCATTACATGGATTTTTGACAAATAGAATAATAATCATATTATAAAACCAGTGCCTTTTTGTTTTCAAGCATATGAACCTGAAAATTGGTTGTCAGTTGACTGTACTGAGCCGTGTTAGGTAAACATTTTGGAGAAGTCACAAACAAGTTGGATAGCTACTTATTTTGGAATAGAGAATTTTTGCCATAAATCTTAATGTTAACATTGTGTTCTTTTATAGATTATGGAACTTTGTGGTGCAAAAAGACTTGGTTATTTTGGAAGAAGTCAGTTCTACATTGCTTTGAAACTTGTTGCTGTTGCCCAGTCTGGTTTTCCATTAAGAGTGGAAAGTATAAATACAGGTAAATATGCAATATTCTAGTAACTGAAATGAAAATCATCTAATTACAAATGAAGTTAAAGTCAATGGAACTTTTGAGTCTTTCTGATATTATAATGGCATTTGTGACTTTAAAGTATCATGACTCATTTCTCACTGCCTGTATGTCTTACTTGAGAATATTAAAAATATGTTACAATATATGGTATATATATATCATCTGCTGGGGCATAGAATATATACATCATACATATTTGATGATAATATATGTTCAAATGGCAATTTCAGAGTTCACTAAAAATTGCTTAGAATTTTGGTAATTTTGTTAGTGTAAAGGATAAATTCATATATGGCTTCCTTTCGTCTTTTCTAAAATAGTAATCTTATATTTACTGGGTTTTGGTTTTGTCTTGGGAAACCCATAGAGACCCCATTTTACAATGAAATTATCAGTTAACCTAAACCTTTTAATTGATAGAGACAATAGTAAAATATTAGCAGACTGAAACCTAGTTACAGATATCTGACTACTGTGTGTCACCTCAGATAATTTATCATTTATTTGGAGGCTTGTTGATACAGAAAATGATATTCTACAAAGATAGGTGCTATATATGGAGGAAGGTTCTGTAGTTTTCTTAGAAAAAAAATGGGAAAGGGAAAATTTGAGATTTTCTATAATATCAAAATTTTTATAGTTTTAAGTATTAGCTCAATGTATTGGTCAGCGGGACCTCTGCTTTGCCATACCTTACTCTTCTCATGTTGAAAGCTTACATTCATTTCAGGTAATTTCGAATTATTTTATATATGTACTGAATAAACCCAATTGTTTTCTTCCTTCATAAATAGAAGTTTTAAAGAGATCACCAAGAGGGCGTTGGAGATGTAGCTCATTGGTAGAGTGCTTAACTCACATGCATGTTCAAGGTCCTGGGTTCAACCCTCAGCATCACAAAAAGAGAGAGTGAGAGAGAAAAAGATAATCATGTAGTGGAGGGAAATATACTTTCCTGCAAAAATGGTCCTGCAGCTGTATTGTTCTAGGCTAAAAGTAAGAATTATGACTGACATGTAGAGAAGTTCTGTTTTTTGTCTTTCTCTTCTCTTTAAAACTAGATGTAGAATATCATTGTAGAAGAGACATTAGCCAGACTAAAGGGATAAATCGAATGCCATGTATACCATGTCCTTAATAGACATACAAAGGACATTTAATATATTTATTGTTATCACCTCTCAGAAGGACAATTTGGTTTTATTGTTTCTTTCTAGGTAGGAGTCTCCCTCAACAATCTGAAGAAGTAATGATAGGCATTCTGTGCCTGTTGTTTCTGTATCCATTTTTGCAAAAATTCTAACTTGTATTTTATCTATTTAACTTTCTAATATGTGTGGGGGGTTTTTTTGTTTTTGTTTTAAAGGAGTATAGGTTGAGTGTTCCTAATCCAAAGTCTAAAACTTTTTGAGCACTGACATGATAAACAAATAGTTTTGGATTTTGGGCATTTCAGATTTGGGATTTTTCTGATTAGGGATATTCACCCTGTTTTTTTACAGGGTGATATTACAGGCAAATATTTCAAAGTCTGAAAAACTCTTATCACTTCCAGTCCCAAGCATTTTGAGTAAGGAATACTCAGCCCATAATTATTTTTGCTGTTAACAGTAAAGGATCTTCCTCTGCCAAGATTTGTTGCTTCAAAGAACGAACAAGAATCTCGCCATGCAGCCTCATATTCTTCAGATTCTGAAAATCAAGGATCTTATTCTGGTGTGATTCCCCCTCCACCTGGTAGGGGGCAAGTAAAAAAGGGATCTGTAAGCCATGACACAGTTCAGCCTCGAACATCTGCAGATCAGCAGGTAATCACATGCATGCATATGATATCAGTCCTGTGTAGATGTTTATACTGAAACTTTATTGGTACCTTAATAATTAAAATGTCTTCTTAAAATTTTTAAATAAAAACATGTTTTCCAGGAACCTTCATCCCCAGTAGTTTCACCACAACAATCCCCACCCACTTCTCCCCATACCTGGAGGAAGCACAATCGTCATTCCAGTGGGGGGAATAGCGAGAGGCCTCTTGCGGGATCAGGGCCATTTTGGTCTCCTTTTGGTGAAGCACAATCAGGTATTTATAGGTTATTTTTAAGTATCCAGTTATTTGGGGTGGTAAATTGAAGGAATCTTGATAACATTCCTTTAAGAGATGCCTCCATGACGATTTTTAATTGTAACTTAAGTTAAAGAGAAGCAAATCTAATTATGAAAATTTGCAAGTAGATGTATGCTTTGAAAAGTAGTAGTTACATTTATATCTATGATGCTTAGACAAAGCTTTATAGTTACCAGTCTCTGAATTTAAAATGAATAATCATTTCCCAGAATACTGTTTATGTATTATATAAGTTTTGGTATTGATAAGGAAGTACAAAACAGCTAAAAAGATTAAAATAGGATATAATTTTTAATTAAATAAAATATTTCTTTGGAAATTGTATTTCTTCAGAGTTTGGAAGAAAACTTTTTATTATACAGAAAAATGACTTCATTGGAAAGAAAACTTATAATAGGCAATGGGAAGTTTGTTACAATCTTAGGTTAAAAAAAACAAACTTAACTTTTTTTTCCCCAAATATGAGTCAGCCTATTCACCTATTTCCTTTTAGGTTCTTCTGCTGGTGATACAGTGTGGTCCGGGCATTCTCCACCTCCACCTCAAGAAAACTGGGTCAGTTTTGCAGATACTCCACCAACCAGTACTCTTTTAACCATGCATCCTGCTTCTGTCCAGGTGTGACATTTTATTGGTATTGCATTTTTATTTGCTTCATTCAGAGTATTGCTGCAGTCATTGTTTTTATATTTTGCTGTTGCAGATTTTATAAATGCAAGTTCACTCTTATTTAAAAAAAAAATCTACAACTCTGTTCTGTGGTGTTTTTCAAGTCTTTTATCACTGGATGTTTCACTCCAGGTTTTGACTGACTTTGTTTCTGTTTCTAATTCCTTAGTGAAATTTTGAAAGGTTTCTGCATCTGGGAATATATTTGCTTGGCTTTGTTTGCACATTTTTCATAACTTTCTGTTGCTTACATAATTGCTACCATTCTACACATTTATATAATCATTGTGCAAAAACATATCAATAACCTATCACAAATATTTGTTTGCTGATGACTTCTTACATTTTAAATGTCTGCAAAAAAGTAAGTTTTACTTTCAAGGATAAGTAACCTAGCAGTCTTGGTCCATATAATCATGTAGATAGACACTGTACTGAGAAAAAAATGTTTCATTTCAGGATCAAACAACAGTACGAACTGTAGCCTCAGCTACAACTGCCAATGAAATTCGTAGGCAATCCAGTAGTTATGATGATCCCTGGAAAATAACAGATGAACAAAGACAGTATTATGTAAATCAGTTTAAAACCATTCAGCCTGATCTAAACGGATTTATTCCAGGTGAGTTGTTGAAAACAGAAGTTCTTTTAGATGGGACAGGACAAAGTCTCAATTTCATAATCTCAAAGACATTGTCTTATTGGTCTTAGATTTTAATTATAAAGGACCACTAATTCTCTAGTTATCTTTCTAAAAAGAATTTATAATCACCGGGAACCAAAAATGATGTATTCATATAATAAGGTGACCTTTTTCTCAATGAAAAAAATCTCAAATTTAATCTTACCTGACATTCTGTTCTTGGATCTGTACACTCAGTAACATTAAACAGCACTGTTTTAATATTTCAGGATCTGCAGCTAAAGAGTTTTTTACAAAATCAAAGCTTCCTATTCTTGAACTTTCTCATATTTGGTAAGTGTGGTATATCATTAGTTGGGTAATGTGGGTTATTTCTAGCAGGTAGATTTCAGAGCCTTAAAAAATAAACAGTGAGTCTCACCTCTTTAAAAAGGTTCTCAAAGAACTCAATAAGACCTTACAATAGCTATTTTCTCTCTCACTCTCAAGTAGGTGATGCTGGTATAGATGTTCTTTGTAAGATGTAAAATTCAAACTATAATAGCTCTTTGTTTAAAAGCTAGACTACATTGTTGTGTTTATCTCTTAGTTTTTATCAATTTTAATAAATTCTGATGAGAGCAAGCACCTTCAGGGTGGTATGGCTGTAGACAAGTTTAGTAAGTTCTATATCAAGCCAAAAGTTCCAGAACAGTGCATAGCTCCCATGCTAAACACAGACTAAGACTTTCTAGATGCTGCCATGTAGTTGGAATTGGCCACCGGAAAACAAATTACAATCTCAGTTACTTTTTAAATGATTATCACTAGTGCATTCTTATAATACCAGTTCTTGGGAGGCTGAGACAGGAGTATCACAGATTAATGGCCAACCTTAGCAACTTAGTGAGGCTGTCAACAACTTAGTGAGATCCTGTTTTAAAATAAAAAATAAAATAAGGCTGGGCTGTAATTCAGGTATAATGCCCCTGGGCTAAATTCCCAGTACCCCCTCAAATCTCCCCCCCACCCCCCGCACACACACACACACACACACAAAAAAGTTATCAAGTAGCCAGGTTCAGTGACACATGCCTGTAATTCCAGTACTTGGGAGGCTGCAGGAGGAAGATTGCAAGTTTAAAGCTAGCACAGTAACTTAGCGAGACCCTGTTTGGGGTGTGGGTGTGGGTGTGTATGTTACTGGAGATGGAACCCAGGGATATTCTACCTCTGAGCTACACCCCCAACCCTATTTTATTCCTTTATTTTGAAAAAGAGTCTCACTAAGTTGCTGAGGCTGGCCATGAACCTGCAATCCTCCTGTCTCAGCCTCCCAAGTACTGGGATTATAAGCCTGTGCCATCATGCCTGGCTATGGAGACCCTATTCCAAAATAAAAAGGGCTAGGGGTGTAGCTTGGAAGTAAAACCCCCTGGGTTCAACCCCCAGTACAACAGCAACAACAAATAAAAATTATTTCTACTTTGTATCATTATACTTCTCTGTATTCTAGATTTTATTAACGAATTTTTAGTAGCATATAGTACTATAGTAGGAGGTAGGCAGATAATACCTAAAACTGAAAAATCAAGAAGTAGCAATAAGTGCATGTTTTTTATATTTTAAAGCAATAAATACAAAAATGGTTGTCTTTCATCTAGGAAATGGCAGGGCGGGGGGCTGCATTTTTCATTTTTGTATTAAGCCTTGTAGTTCTGTTTAGTGCTTTAATGTGCATACATGTTGTACTTTGATAAGAGTGAAAACAAGATTTTAAATTATTTCCATTGCTTTATTTTATACTTCTTCAGCTAAACTCTCTTACTGAAATATATACGAGGTAAAGGTCATTTTCTGGTAACCTTAATCGGGGCTTTTTTTTTTTTTTGGCATTTTATTACAAGAATTTCAAGAATATAGGAAATTTGAAAGAATCACCATGGGCACCCAGATGCCCATCACCTAGATTCTATGATTAACATTTCCAAGCCAAGCGCAGTGGCACACCCTGTAATACCCATATTTTGGAGGCTGAGGCAGGAGGATCACAGGTTTGAGGCCAGCATGTGGTAACTTAGTGAGACAGTTTCAAGCTGATGGTATAAGTCAGAGATAGAATACCCTTGAGATCAGTCCCCTGTACTACACACGTGAGTGCGCACGCCCAAGCACGCGCGTGCGCGCATACACACACACACACACACACACACACACACACACACATTGATGTAGTTGCTTTCTTACACATCTTTTCATCTCTTGGATATTTAAAACTTATGACTTTAGCACTTCCTTGGGGAAAGGACTTCTCTTTCGTCTTTTTGAGAAATAAAGGAATCAAGCAGAATGTAGTTATATTCATAATAAGTTTGTCTTCTAGGGAACTCTCAGACTTTGATAAAGATGGTGCATTGACACTGGATGAGTTTTGTGCCGCTTTTCATCTGGTGGTTGCTAGGAAGAATGGCTATGACTTACCAGAAAAACTCCCTGAAAGCTTAATGCCCAAACTGATTGATTTGGAAGATTCAGCAGGTAAGATTGGGAGCCAAAGGGAGCTAGTTTTGCATACTTTGATAAATATAATTCTTGATTCTGAAAACAAAATCAGAATATATGTTAAAACTTGGCTTAATATCTTAGACATTTCAACTGAAGCACATAGATATGCCATTAGAATAAGATGAATAGACGGAACTTAGTTTTGTTTTATTCAGTCAACTTTTAAAAATAGAAATAAAGAATATATGCCACTGTTTTGTCTTCACACTTGTGACTTGCTGAGATTTGAAGAGCATTTCTCAGTGTTGTTAATTTGCGCATTTTAATTGCATTACATATTTCTGAAGTGAATAATCTGCCTTCATATAAACTTTTTTTTTTAATGCATCTTAATTTTTTGAAGGGAAGTAATCTGATTCATCATTAGACTTTTGCAATCACAAGTATTTCCCTTTAAAATGCCAAGCTCTTTTGTGAGGACTGTAAGGAAATCTGGAAATTTTTAGCTTGATTTTAGACAATGCTGTTTTGTTAACAAGAATGCTAGATGGTCATATTCACCATTAGCTTTCTTTAAAGGGAAAAAGAATATCAAGTAAAAATTAGTATTTTTTTAAAGTTCTGAATGAATAAAGGGAAATCTAATACCACATTATAAATGAACTTAATTATTATTTTCAGTTTTTCTGTCCAAATTCTCTTGGGATATGATGATGGAAGGGATTTTATACTTTTCAAAGGGAAGTTAAAGCAGAATTTGGCTTTCAAATGGACATTTATTAGACAACCTCTCTTTAACCTAGAAATGTGTATGATCTGACTTTACTATCTTAAGTTATACAGAAAGAATCATATGTATAAAATTACCGTCACCAAGAGAATAGTCTGCTTGGAGTCAAGAATCTGTGTTTCTAGTTTTGCTAATTATGCCTGTGATCTCGGTCAAGTTCTAACCATATACTGTTTCTCCACCTAAAAGGTAGAATCTGTGCCATTCACATCTTAGGCACTGACCTTTTATCAACCATGGGGTTGACTAAAGCTTTTAATGTTAGCTGGGCGTGTAATTTTAGTACTAGGAAAGCTCAGACAGAAGGATCTCAGGTTTGAGGCCAGCCTCACTCAGCAACTTAGCAAGACCCTCAGCAACTTGGTGAGACCCTATTTCAAAATAAAAAATGAAAAGGACTGGGGGTATAGCTCAGAGGTAGTATTTCCCTGTGTTCAGTCCTTGAGGAAGAAAGGGGGGAAGATTAAATTTTAGGAACATTTTTCTATGAGAAGCCTAGGATTTTATTATTTCAAGTAGTTATGAAATAGCAGTTAACTACCAATTATGTCTAAAAGCTTAAAGTTAGTATCTTTGTTAGGTAGTTTTGTTTCTTTCTTTCTTTCTTTCTTTCTTTCTTTTTTTTTTTTTGCAGTACTAGGGATTGAACTCAGGGGCGTTCTACCTCCAAGCTATACCCCCAGCCCTATTTTTTATTCTTTATTTTGAAACCGAGTCTCACTAAGTTGTGGAGTGCCTCACTAGGTAGCTGAGGCTGGCCACGAACCCGGATCCTCCGGTCTCAGCCTCCCGAATGCTGGGATTACAAGCATGCACCACCACGCCCGGCCAGGTAGTTTTGTTTCTAAGTACTTTAATTTACCTACTTTAAAAAAAAAAGAACTTCACTGTTTAACTCATCTGATAGTAGCCAAATAAATTGTGTTTGCTTCTGACTCTTGCTTTCATTTGGTTTAAAAATTGGGCCTTTGGACTATGAATGCAGCTCAGTGGTAGAACACTTGCCTCCTATATGCAAGGTCTTGGGTTTGATCTGTGTCCCCCCCCGCTTTCCGAATTGAGCCTTGTATCTAGAGTTCTTATATGACTTTGATAACTGATAGTATAGTAGTGAAAGAAGTGATTTAAGTAAAGTTTAATCTTTTGTGTCATCTTCTAGAGGCTTATCTATTTTTGTCATTTGTTGCATTCAGATAGGTGAATCTTGTTTTTGCATTTAATTACCTAAGTAGATGTTTACATTTTTGAAATGACTGAATGAGCAGGTAGTTTTTAACTATTTCTTGTTTCTATACCACACTGCTCAGATTGACTTTAGCACTTCCTTGGGGAAAGGACTTCTCTTTCGTCTTTTTGAGAAATAAAAGAATCAAGCAGAATGTAGTTATATTCATAATAAGTTTGTCTTCTAGGGAACTCTCAGATAAGCAACTTTGTAGTATCTGTTTGAGATGCCAAAAGAAGGAAAGGGTTGTGCTTCCTGTCTCCTCTGTGTAAACACTAGTGTATATAGTAAATGTGGGCATATGTTTTGTTGTTGTTTTAGGGTGCATAGCATGAATGCCCCAAACTCTAAGCAGTACTTCCAGCCAACATGAATATTTTTAAAAGCCAGGGAAGAAAAGGAACATGAAACTTTTCATTGATAGTTGACTATAAATCCATGTAAATTCAGATTTGAGACTGTCTTGATACAAATTAGTCACTGTTAAAATCTTATCTTGTATTCATCCAAATTTTTTAGTATAATAGGCTACACACATATAGTGGTACAATCATATTTTACCTCTGTCCCTTGTAATATTAAGCAGATATACTTGTACTTCATTACATACCATATTCTTTATCATACAAGGTATTGCATAATACAGATGTACTGTATAGATCTAAGCTCTTTATTGATAAATGTTTTTCTTGATTGCTGAAGTGCTA
>PVLC010045386.1:0-11853 GCA_004027655.1 Graphiurus murinus | reverse complement strand
TGATGATGCAAGAGAAAAAAGTGTTTGTTGTTGAATCAAAGTCCTCGAAAAGAGATGAATTAAAAAGCACACATGGAAAGGCCAGCAGGCGCTGATTTCAATTGTAGAAGGCAGTGAGCTGAGGGAAGATGAAAGAGGTGCGGCCATGTTCTTCTTGTCTTCTCCACGTCTGCTTCTTCCACTAAATTATGAATTTTCCATGTGAGGAACTATGAACCACCCCTCATATGATAGACATTCAATCAGTATTTATTTTGTTTGAGGTACTGGGACTAAACTCGGGTTGGGGGGCAGGAGGGTATACTCCGAGCTACACCTCCAACCCTTCTTACTTTTTATTTTGAAACAGGGTCTCACTAAGTTGCTGAGGCTGTTCTCAAACCTGTGATCTTCCTGTCTCAGCCTCTCAAGTACTGGGATTACAGGTGTGTGCTACCATGCCCTGCTCAATCAGTATTTGTAAAAGAATTAAATCTGTTCCAAACTCCTGCCTTTAGGCAAGGGTGAAAAAAAGGAGGGAAGTATGAAAAAGGAAGCTACAGCACAACCTAAAAAAAAAAGAGAGAGAGAGAGAGAAGGGTGGAAAAATAGTTAAATTGGCATTTGAAGAGCCACCTCACGACCCAGAAGAGATGAGTGACATTAGGTTTGGCAAAGCAACTAGTTTATTAGCAACCTATTTCAAATTCTTGAGTCAAACTTACGTTGGCCCTGCACACTTCCCAATCCAGGCTTCCAGACTCAGTTCTAATCAAAACACAGAGTGAAGGTTTGTGTGAGGTTTCTATCACTGCCATAACAAATTACCACATCCCTGGTGGTTTAAAACAACACAATACTAACTTACTGCCTTACAATATTGTAGGTCAGAAGCCTGACACAGACTTCACTGGGGTAAAAATAAGATGTCAGCAGGACTGTTTCCTGTCTACAGTCTCCAGGGGAGGATTTATTTTGTGTAGAGGCTCAAGATCCCTTCCTCCATCTTCAAAGCCAGCAACAGCGGGTCTACTTCCTTTTATACTTCACATTTCTTCTGCCCTTTTCCAGTGACCTATCCAACCATCCACTGCCTCCCCCCATTAGGAGAGGGATATGATGATATTGTTCTCACTCAGATGATTCAGAGTAACTTCCCATCTCAAATCCCTTACCCTTAATCACATCTGCAAAGTACTTCTTGCCAAGTAAGGTAAAATACTCATAGGTTATAGGGATTAGACATGAACATCTTGGGGAAGGGGGTTATTATTTTGCCTACCAAAAAACTACCGAGAGAATGCCCCTGAGTTTAATCCCCAGTACCGAAAAAAAAAAAAAAAAAAAACCTACCAAGATAGAAGATGCCCAGGTGGGGGTGAAAGGAAAGCCATGCATTTGTACAAGGCTATCAAGTCAACATTGATTTAATTAAGAGAAGTGGTAAGGAAATTTTCAACTTTGATTATTTGGTTTGATACTAGCCAGCCATGGTGGTGCACACCTGTAATTCCAGTTCTTGGGAGGCTGAGACAGTAGGATCACAGGTTAGAGGCCAGCCTCAGCAACTTGATACTACATATGAAGTTAGAAATGCCAGGTGATGGAGCAGAGCAGGGAAGGTAAAAAGAAGAGTGAGTAGAGAATCCAGAAAATAATAGACAGAAAAGAATCTGTGTACTAAAATTGCTTTGGTAGTTTCAAAGTTTGGAAACACACACATAACCATATGTTGTCTCTCTTCAACAAGCTATGAATTTTAAAAAGCTGAATTCCTTATTTTCCTACCAAATGCAGTGTTCCATTCATATACCACCAGATGGCAGAAAAGAGCAGACAATAAATTCCTAAATACTTTTTAAAAAGAAGGAAAAGATCCTTTTCTTATACTTGGAAAAGTCTAGCCCTCTAAATAGGGAGTAACACAAACTCCTTAAAATAAAAAGAAGCACTTGTTTTTAAAGGACTCCAGAGACATCAATTTCAAAACTTGTCTCTGATAGGTGGGAAACCTGTTTTAAAAAATGTGTATCAGTACAACACAGACAAATGGAGCTCAGAATAGTTAGGCAAATTCATAAATCTAGAAAGAACTAAGAGCCACTTAAAAAGAAGCTACCAAAAATGTTTAGCAACAAAAACAGCCACCTACTATCGTAATTTCTTGAGGTAACTTAATGGCTACCTCCTAGTCATTTCCACTTAAATGTCCATCAATTACCTCAAATACAATTTTTCCCCAACTCACCATATTCTCCCCAGCCCCCTGTTTCAGGTAAGAAAGGTATTATTATTCCACTGCCTCCAATACCAAAACTGTATTTAAAGGCTGGGGTCTGAGAGAGAAAGGGTTCCATTTTCAGGCTCCCCAGTGTGTCTACCAGGCACACTGCTTTTCTTCTCTTCCCTTTCTATTTCCTAATGACTTTGTAATAAAGATTTATGTTAATGCTACAACCAAGCGATTAGTTTTAATTTCCTGATTCAATTTATTTTGTTTTCATCAAGAAAAAAAGCTCCAATACTGTTACAACCATAACACAGCAACACACAGACACACACACACACACACACACACACACACACACACACATCCTAGAAGATACCACATGCAAATTTATCAAAACTAAGTTAATGATTATCATTATCCTACCCCTAGATGATATGAGAATCGTTTAAAGTCCAGTTATTTTCCCTCACCCTGTATTATGTTGTCATTTCTATGCACTTTAATTTTTTTAAACTTACTAGGTCATTATTTTTCTATTCTATACTGAAAAAGTTGTCAGAATCCAAATGGAGTTGCTTGTGTGAACCCTAACAAAAAAACACATAAATAAAGCCAGGAGGTTATGAAGAATCCTCATGCACAATTGACTAATATTATTGCAAGACCATGCTAGTACCACTATTGGAGGAAACTCAGTTTTTCCCTCTTTAGTTTTTTTTCCTGGTTCCAGACACAGGATTTTTGGAGGCCAAAATCAGAGACAGGTTTTTTATTTATCAGTAAATGGCTCAGTTGACAAAATCACGGATCTGAACCTTGAACAAAGGACTCACATGTTTCTTATATCCTCATCTATCCCTTTGGAGAGGGGAGGGGTAATCTTGAAATTTATTATACCTAGCATAAGCAAGGCGCTTAAATTACATACCATCCCCCAAGTCTCTCCAGTCTTTTAACTGGCTCTCTCTTGTTTACATTAGGAGGAGCTACTGGATCATGACTCTGGGTTGCTAAAGAAACAGCTCCCTTATCTTTTGGAAGTATCTGCTCATTTGCTTGCAGGCAGCTAGAGGGAGGGGTTGGTGAAATCTTAGTTTTGCCCATCTTAGGTCTAAATTAACAGTATTTCTAAGGCTCTCACTGGGTTTCCTACCTCATTTTCCCCCTTTGAGAATTTTTAATATATTTAATGAGAAATTTTTAACCTCTAAGGCTACTTTTAGTTAGAGCCATTAGAGCAGCATAAGGAATTGTATTTCTTTTAGCCTTTAAGGTTTTTACCATTTACTGGGCCAAATCTCTGACATCAGTCTTAGTCAAATTTTACCCCACAGGATAAGAATTGCTAATGGGCTTTTTGGTATCTTAGCAATGTAAAGTCACATTAGGTTGACACCCAAGAGTCAAAATCAAGAACCAAAGGACCACCATAAACTGTACTAATGAGGTCAATTTTAAGACACTCATGACACAAAATCTAGAGTCCAATTTTGTGGTCTGAGATGTGATGTGCCTTAATCTTTTGTTGTTGTTGTTCTTTTTTATTATTATTTTTTATTTTTTATATAATAATTGGTGCATTGTAAACACACATCTTTGTTAGGTACAAACTGATAAAGGCATATATGCACACATTTCTCATTTAACTCCTTCCCCAATTCCCACCCCACTCCCTCACCCTCCCTCCTTCTCAAGTTCAGTTTAGTGATCGACCTTGATATATTTGTGAAAGTACATCGTGTGCATTAGGGTGTCCCTCCCCCCCCCTCCATCCCCTTCGGGTAAGTCAACTTCTTTGCTTATCGAGGGTCTCTCCTTTTTCATCTGGAGACCCTCTTATGCCCCATCTTCTCCCTAGCATCCGCATATTAGGGAGAACATATGCTTTTTTACTCTTTGTGACTGGCTAATCTCACTTAACATAATGTTTTCCAGTTGCATCCATTTCCCTGCAAATAACATGATTTTGTTCTTCTTTATGGCTGAGTAAAATTCCATTGTGTGAAGAAATGTTCCACATCATTAGCAATCAGAGAGATGCAAATCAAAACTACCCTGAGATTTCACCTAACTACAATCAGAATGGCAATCATCAAGAACACAAACAACAACAAATGCTAGCGAGGGTGTGGAGAAGTGGGAACCCTAATACATTGTTGGTGGGATTGCAAATTAGTGCAACCACTTTGGAAAACAGTATGGAGGATCCTCAGATGAATGGGAATGAACCTACCATACAATCCAGCAATACCATTTCTAGGTATCTACCTAAAAGAACAGAAACCAAACTATCAGACTGACGCATATGTATCTATGTTTATAGCTGCACAATTCACAATTGCCAAACTATGTAAGCAGCCAAGATGTCCATCGACAGATGAATGGACTACAAAACTATGGGATATGCCTTGGTCTTTAATAGTGTGTGAGTCTTTTAGTTTCTGGGTGCAACTAGAACAGGGCAGTCTTTTTTTTTTTTTTAGGATCAGCTTGCTTGGTTTTTTTAGATTTTCTGCAAGTAGTCTGATGAGTCATTTCCAGGGCAGTGGGCTCCAAGGCAGTTGGTATCTAGTATCTAGTTGTTTTTTGTTGTTGTTGTTTTTTTTTAATAAGTCTTATGTATTTTTAAACTCTCCTGCCTCCCATAGCCTTCCTGACAAATTTTGGAGGATAGGAAGGGGTTGAATATACCCCTTATCTCAGAGGGAGAATATCCTTTTTTCTTGATAACCTTTTATAGGACTATAGGTAAGGTTCAAACCCAAGTCAGCTTAGCTTTTTGACATATTTTTTTTAACCTAACTCTCATAATTTTACTTCTTCTTCTCCTTCTCCTCCTCCTCCTCCTCCTCCTCCTCCTCCTCCTCCTCCTTCTTCTTCTTCTTCTTCTTCTTCTTCTTCTTCTTCTTCTGAACTCTATGGCCTATATGTGGAATACAACTTTTAGGTGACACCCAGGGCAACTGTCATGTCCTGGGTGACTTTTGTGAAAAGGCTGGTTTGTTGTCTGATCCTATGTGTAAGGGTAGTTAAATTGTGTAATCATTAAAAGGGCTTTATGGGTACCACTCTTTTTATTTTAGCTTGGCACACTTATTTTAGTTATACTTTCCTGAGGGATATTTAAGACCAAGCAGTTATCCCTATATGGGGCAAGCAGAATAATTTTATTAAATTTTTTGTTGTTGAGGTCAGTCAGGGCTCCTCGGGGTTACTCTAAGGGACTTTGTAAGGCTTTTTTCTATCCATTATGCCACCTGTCAGGATGAGTCACAGTCTTGCTGACCATTTGGCTCTTTTTGATGACCTGTGGACACTTTTTTTTTTTTTTTAAACGACCCTCCTTTTTATAGGATGTGTACTGGTGGCTCTAGGTCTCTGGGGTTTTTATAATTTTCCTACTTGGGGCATTGGGTGGCTCTCTAGAATCTATAGAGTCTTTATAAGTCCCATCATTTATTTTTTGGGTTTTACTGACATTGACCTTGGTCGGCCAGGGCCAAAATATTGGCTATATTTGTCCTTTACCATTTTATTTCCTGGTTGTTTTATAAGCCTCAGTTGTTAAACATCCAAGAGGTAAGTCTTTACCAGTTCCTTATAGTGAATATGGGTTGGTATTATAGCCTATCTTTTTTTTTTAAGTAAGGTCTATCAAAATACTGTTTAGGGCCGGGCGTGGTGGCGCATGCTTGTAATCCCAGCATTCAGGAGGCTGAGACCGGAGGATCCGGGTTCTCAGCCAGCCTCAGCTACCTAGTGAGGTACTCTGCAACTTAGTCAGACCCGGTTTCAAAATAAAGAATAAAAAATAGGGCTGGGGGTATAGCTCGGAGGTAGAATGCCCCTGAATTCAATCCCCAGTACCGCAAAAAAAAAAAAAAAAAAAAAAAAATACTGTTTAGGTTACTCTGCTGGTAGCTATATTTCTGTAATGTTAACAGACAATAATTACAAAGGCTACTAAGGAAATGTAAAACAAAACTATTAGGGACAAAACAAATCTAGTCTTTATAATAGTTTTGACAATTATTGATGATATAAACAAATCTCCATTAAAATTTGACTTTATATATTATATATATTATGCACACACGCACATATATATAAATATACACATATAATAATATACACATATATTATTAACACATTATTAATCAGAGTGGCATGGTTTAGAATGTCACATATTTGAGCACCTTTAGTTACCTTTTTTAAAGGATGGTCATAATATACATCTTTAAGAACATACAAATATAAATTTAAAGGAACAATTTTGTTACTATTAACAATCTCTGCTTAGAGGACACCAGATTGGTAAACTGTCCTCTTAAGCTTTGTGTTTTAGAAGATACTTAGGAAACATACTTAACTCATAAAGAAGTCAGTAATAATCAACATCACAGTTGCATATATAATAACTTAACTCTTATATTGGAGTGAAATTTAGAATTTACCATTCAGTAAGACAATTATAATTACCACTTTTTGTAGGTTAACAGCATTTACAAAAATCAAATAGCTCTAGATTCTTTATAAGTTTAGACTGAACCTATATATCTTTAACATTATAAACCTTTAATAACATTTGGATAAAGCTCAGATACACAGCATATTTAGCCCTCAGATGTATATAGATTAGTGGTCATTGATATATAGGGTATCAAATATATTATTGTGATCCAAAATAATAGTTGTTTATTTAGTCTGAGCTAGAAAAGTTATACATTTTTAACAAGTGGCAAAATACACAGATACTTAAACTCCAACTCTGTTAACTCGAGTTTTCTTTTAATTAGTCTAAATCTTGAAAAGGTAAACACAAGAGATTATCTCGATAAAGCATAAATTATCCTTTTTTTAATTAGTGCTTATAATCTGGACTGGCTATAAGCAAGTTGTTTACATATTACAGAAGGACTCCATGTTAACTGTAACTCATTCTTTATTAGACTCTTTTATTTATTATTTTTTTATTGGTGCATTGTAATCATACTTCTTTGTTAGGTGCATGCTGGTAAAGGCATACATACACACATCTCTCATTTAACCCTTCCCCAATTGTAGCCCCATTCCCTCCCCCTCCCTCCTTCTCAAGTTTAGTTTAGTGATTGACTTTGATATGTTTGTGAATGTACATCATGTGAATTAGGGTGTTCACTCCCCCTCTCCCATCATCTTCAGTTAAGTCACCTTCTTTGCATATCTAAGGTTTATTGTTCTTTGTCTAGAATCCCTTTTATGTCCCACTTTCTCCCTAGCTTATACATATTAGGGAGAGCATATGATTTTTTACTTTTTGTGACTGACTAATCCATTTAATATAATGTTTTCCAGTTCCATCCATTTCCCTACAAATGACATGATTTTGTTCTTCTTTATGGCTGAGTAAAATTCCATTGTGTACATATCCCATAGTTTTGTAATCCCTTCATCTGTTGATGGACATCTTGGCTGGTTCCATAGTTTGGCAATTGTGAATTATGCAGCTATAAACATAGATACACATGTGTTGGTCTGATAGTTTGGTTTCCATTCTTTTGGGTAGATACCCAGAAGTGGTATTGCTGGGTCATATATGTAGGTACGCTCCCATTTGTCTGAAGATCCTCCACAGTTTTGCAAAGTGGTTGCACTAGTCTGCAATTCCATCAACAATGTATTAGGGTTCCCACTTCCCCAGACCCTTGCCAGCATTTGTTGTTGTTTGTGTTTTTTATGATTGCCATGAAATTTCAAGGTACTCTCTCTGGTTGCTAATGATGTTGAACATTTCCTCATACATTTATTGGCCATTTCTATTTCTTCTTTTGTGAAGGGTCTATTTAGATCATTTGCCCATTTTTTGATTGGGTTATTTGTTTTCTGGGCTGTGAGCTTCTTGAGTTCTCTATATATTCTAGATATTAGTCCTCTATTGGAAGAGTAGCTGGCAAAAATTTTCTCCCATTCTGTGGGCTCTCAGTTGAGGTTCTTGATAGTTACCTTTGCTTCACAGAAACTCTTCAGTTTAATGCAATCCCATGTACTGATATTCCTTTGAGTTGCTTGTGCCTCAAAGAATAATATAGAATAAGAATATATATATATATTCTTTTTTTTAATGCTCTAATTACCTCTACATCCTTACTATGGATTAAATCAGAGCAAGGGACAAGGGGGCAGGGAGTTTTGAAGTATAGTAGGCAAAGCTGTTGTTGCCCCCAATCTTTTTTTTTTTTTTCCTGCCTGCCTGAGTGCTTGTGCAGCATCCTGGTTCCAACTGCCCTCCTCATCTTTATTTGAAATCAATACCAGAGCAGTTTCACAATACTGGCACAGATTTTATGTTTCCTTTAAATTTTATGAGTGCTTACTCTATTGCTATTAATTTATGTTATCATGTAGACAGACACATTACACAAATACACAACCAACAACATTAACAGTTATAACAGAAAATTAACACTTGAACAGCTGCTGAATAAAGATGGCAGGGAAAAAGAAATTTAAAAAGACCCAAAAAGCCTCTAACTTGACAAAACAAAATTTAAAAAAAATCATAGACAACACAAAAATGAATCAAGACATAAGATATATTACACCAACCCAGGGTTAATTTGTAAAAATCCATGAGCTCAAAATAATGAAAATGGCCATATTTCCTGAAATAAAAGTATATTTTGCTGTGAATCTGTATAGATTCTTGCATAAGAAGACTAATTTTTTGAAAGCTAGAATTTTTTTTTAGTGTGTAAGAGAACAAATCATATTAGAAAATAAAATTATCTTACAGGCTTTTACAAGAAACATTTAAACATGAAGCAGTTATCCACCCAGAGCATAAGTCAGTTTGTTAGCCAGGGAGATGTAGTCACCCATTCCCTGGGAGAAGGCCTTTCACTCCCTCTAGAGGGAATGACTGTAAAACAGATACCTCCCTTCTCATGCATATTAAATTTGGGGTGGAAGAGAGCACTCCTTTGTTCTTCTTTCTGCCACATCAAGTGAAGTGGGGGTTTAAATCCACCCCCATAGTCAGAAGCTGGCCAATGAGAGCTTCCTCAATTTTTAGACTCTAAGTGAATGAAGCAGTTCCGTTTTTTACTAGCTCTGTACATTGTCAGCTTAGACTTTAATCCATTTATTTATATGTAAATTTGAATGTTAGAAATAGCTTTTTGACTGCAGCTTGAGACTCAAGATTTGGGATCCTCATGCACCTGAATTGCCCTCCTTGCAGTTGCCTGATCCCAGATAAAGCTGATTCCCATAAGGTTAACTAATGCTACCTGTAGGGGAGGAGTTTTTTTACTTTTAGTTGTGATTTTTTTTCCTTTTTTTTACCCTCCTGCCTGACCAGAGGTAATGAATAAATTACCCAAATACAAGATAGTTTAAACAACTGGTCAGGGAAAAAGGTAGAGAGAGCACAATTGCCATGGAAACCAAATAAAGGGACCATCCTTTAAAAGCTCACAGGCCAAGTAGAGTCTGGAATTTTCCTTTTGAACTCCTCACTGCCTTCTCAGCAGGGGAAGCTGCACTCTTCTGAGTCTTCAGACATGTTTTATGCTCATACAGCCTCTGCCACTTCAACAGGCAGCTCAGTCACACACATCACACCCTCACATTCATCACTCACTTACCTGAACTGATTGCTGAACTGAATTTTGTTTTCATGTCCCTTCCTGAAGACCCTACTTGGAAAATTCCTGCAAGGAAGTGATCAGTCTCCTCTTCTACTACTCTGGTAAAGGGACCAGACATAACTGAGCCCTGGGGTGGCTTACCTGATTCAGATGTATGAGTGGGATAGATGTAATGACTTGTTCCTTTCTTGGCTAAACCATCAGCGGTTGTGCCCTGTCTAGAATTGACCTGCTCCAGGAGAGGCCTCCACAGGGTGGCAAAAAGGAGCCCCCTGCATGCTCAATAGGCCGGCATCTACCACGGGGAAGACCAACTCCCCAGGAGACACAGACCAGAGGAGGCAAAGCACCCCAGATTCTGTCCCAGGCCCAGGATAGCTGCTCCTGGCTGGCTCACCAAAATGTTGCAGGAGACTCAGTTTCCCCCTCTTCAGTTTTCCTCTGGTTCCCAAGACAGGATTTCCAAAGGCTAAAATCAGAGACAGGTTTCTCTATTTACTGGTAAATGGCTCAGTTGACAAACTCATGGATCTGAGCCTCAAACAAAGGGCTCACATGATTCTTGTGCCCTTGGTCTCTCCCTTTGGAGGAAGGGTAATCTTGAAATTTATTATACCTAGCATAAGCAAGGTGCTTAAGTTATATACCATTCTCCAGCTCTTTCCAGGCTTTTAACTGGCTCTGTCTTGTTTACATTAGGAAGAGCTCCTGGATCTTGACTCTGAGTTGCCAAAAAAAAAAAAAAAAAAAAAAAGCTCCTTTATCTTTTGGTTTGGAAGTGTCTGCTCATTTGCCTGCAGGCAACTAGGGGGAGGGGTTAGTAAACTCTTACTTTTGCCCATCTTAGGTCTAAACTCTAAGGCTCTGACTGGGTTTCCTACCTCACCACAACCCTGCACAAAAGCCACCACAACCTTATACAAAATAGGACTTCTGCAAGGACAGCTGCTCAGCTGTTGCAGGATGCTCAGTCTCACAGCCTGGTCCCCAGAAAGGAAACCTGAGGCTGAAATTGGATGATCAGGCTTCTTTATTCACCAGTGAAGACTCTGTCAGCAATTACTGTGAAACTGAACCTCCAACTTACAGATCACATGATTCTTTTACCCTTGGTTTCCCAATTTTGGGAGGGGAGGGGTAAGCACTAGATTTATTCCACCTAGCATATGCAAGGTACAGAAAGCAGAAATGGCTGTTAGATCATATATCATCTCCCAGCCCTCTTCAATCTTGTAAATGGCCCAGGGAAACTCTTTCTTGTTTATATCATAGAGAATTTCTTGGTCCTGACTCCAGGTTGCCTAGGGAATGGCTCAATCAACTTAGCAGCTAATATGCTCACAGGTGGCCAACTAGGGGGAAGGGTTGGGGAATTTGTATTTTTTCTCTCTTAGGTCTAAATTCTGAACTAAAAATAATTTTGAGGCTCTGATTGGGTTTTCTACCTCAAGCAACCATCTGTTCAACATCAGACTGGAGCCACCCTTGTTATGAACCTTGTGGTCAAGGTTATTGTTTCAAAATATCTCAAGTAATCCTCCTTACTTTTACCTTTAAAACCTTCACCTTGCCTCAGCCTCTTTGAATATGCTCATAGTTTTCTCTGGTATGTGTATTTCTATTGCAATGCTTGGCTATTACCAAATATTATTTTCTTTCTTTGGAGAATCTCTTTCTGGTTATTTAGGTTGACAATACTATCAGAGTTTGCTTACTTTTATCCATTTGTTTGTCACCTCCTTTGCTTTTCTTTGCTTTGTGCATCTATGATCTTCCCTCTGGGATAACTTTTCTTCTATCTGCAGTATATCCTTTGGAATTTCCTTTAGTGACAATCTGCTAGGGATGATCTCTCTCAGCTTTTGTTTGTCTAAAAAAGTGTTTTTATTTTGCCTCATTCTTGAAAAATATTTTTTGGCTGGGCGTGGTGGGGCAAGCTTGTAATCCCAGTACTTGGGAGGCTGAGACAGGAGGATCTGGGTTCGTGGCAAGCCTCAGTTACTTGGTGAGGCCCTC
>PVLC010045384.1:0-11811 GCA_004027655.1 Graphiurus murinus | reverse complement strand
GAAAACAGTATGGAGGATCCTCAGATGAATGGGAATGAACCTACCATATGATCCAGCAATACCACTTCTGGGTATCTACCCAAAAGAATGGAAACCAAACTATCAGACCAACGCATGTGTATGTATGTTTATAGCTGCACAATTCACAGTTGCCAAACTATGGAACCAGCCAAGATGTCCATCGACAGATGAATGGATTACAAAACTATGGGATATGTATACAATGGAATTTTACTCAGCCATAAAGGAGAACAAAATCATGTTCTTTGCAGGGAAATGGATGCAACTGGAAAACATTATATTAAGTGAGATTAGTCAGTCAAAAAGAATAAAGAAGCATATGTTATCCCTAATATGTGGATGCTAGGGAGAAGATGGGGCATAAGAGGGTCTCCAGATGAAAAAGGAGAAACCCAGGGCAATATCAAGCTAAGACAGGGCTCGTTGAATGATTCAGCGAGACCCCATGATGGGTAAGATTAAGTACCTGGTAGGAAATGACCTAAGACAGGCACAGTCCGTGCATTTTAAAATGAAAATGGGGGAGTTGTGGGAGCCCAGCTGGGCACTCTTCCCCCTGGCAGTTGCTATCTGCATATATGAGTAATTATACTGACTCTTCTGCTATGGCTACATTGGCGTCTCAAAGTCTGGAGATTGCACCTAGGATGTGTAGATGAAAGACCCTCCCACTTCTTAGAAAGTAAATATATGACCCTAAAGGATTATGGTTTTATGACTCTAGAAAGTTTGCTTGACCAGGCTATGTTAAGAATGTGGGCTATACGTGTAAAACGAAGAAGTGGTGCTATTTGTGTTCTGACAATGATTGATATGTCATAAGAGGCATTTTAATCTAAAAAAAATCAACTTTATCAAGATATAATTTTTCATTCAATAAAATATATTCATAAGTATTGTACAACTCAACGAGTTTGGACAGATAATTAAATATAATCACCACCATAATCAAAGTATGAAATCACCAGGTGCAGTGATGCATACATATAGTCCAGGCTACTCAGGAGGCTGAGGCAGGAGGATCACTTGAGCCCAGGAGTTTGAGGCCACCCTGAGCAACATAGTGAGACTCCATCTCAAAAAAAAGAAATTTAAAAAAGGATATAAAATACATTTACCATTCCATAAAGGTCCTTTGTATTCCTTCGCAGGCAGTCATCTCTCTCCCCTCATCTCAAGAAAGCACTGATCTGCTTTCTGTTTATAGTGACCCTATTCTAAAATTTCATATAAATAAAACATACAGTAAGGTACAGTTGTTTTTAATATCTGCAAATAGTTTTATTTTTTTCTTGACAAGAATCCAGTATGGCACTATGGGTTAAGTTGGGTCTGTGATGACAGTCAGACTTAGAGCTGAATCCTAGCCATAGTACCTCCAACCCTGACCTTGTGTGAGTTGAATGTGCCAAGCCTAGATTCTTACCTGCACAGTAATAAATTAAAACAACAGCATCTGTGAAGGTTCAAACTGGTGGGTGAAAGCACTCTATTGAATGTTTTCATTCATTTCCATACAATTGACACTCCATGAATGGTAACTATCATTGTTCTTCTTGGTGATGGCCTATTGTTTTCTGTTTATGCTAGTTTTCCAGCCAAACTCATCTAATCCTCAGTGCTTCTGTGAAGAATTTTACTGCTGGTTCTCACACGTGACGGCCCTGACAGTAATTAGAAACTATTCTCTGGAGTATCAGATTGCTTATGTTCACTTCTGGGTTTGCCACTTGCTGTGTGACCTCATGCAAACTCAGAATTAAGTTGTGCCTCAATTTTCCCTCCTATAAAATGGGAATAGTAATAATTATTATTCTAATGCCTAGGATGGTTGTGGGAATTAAATGAGATAACAAACATTACTTTAGCTAATGCTCAAGAAAGGTTAGCTATTATTAATATCATTGTAATTTCATATTGGCACGTCCTTACTATCTCTCAGAGCACATTCTGTCTATACCTTCACCCGAGTTCCTTCCTTTCCCCAAAAGTACCACTCTCTTTTGTGGCTAATTGCATTTTCCCACTTTAGCCTCTAGAGACTTCTCTCTCCTACAAATACATGTATACACTCTCTCATTTGGCACTTTCCACATACTTCATCTTATCACTGAATCACAGATTGTGTGAGATAGAGAAAAATGGTTCACCCAAATCCATTTTACAGCTGATATGACAGAGATTCAGGAAGGATAAATTACTTTCCTAGGCCACATCTGTAGAACATAGACTGGGTCATAATTTAGTCCCCTCTCGGTCCTGTATCTACAATATGATTTAAAGTGCTTAGTAGAGTCACTGCATACAATACTCCATAGATTGCTGACTTACTGTGTGGATTCTCAAGGTATAGTGTACTCAGTTGATTTATTGAGTTAAATCCAAGAACTTTGCTTGTCATAGTGCCAAAGCTCCACTGTTAAAGAAATGATATTCAATACTGTCAAAACATAATCACAAAACTTACCAGGAAAATCATCTAAAAAATAAGCCATGCATATTACACAATGTGAGATGTATATACTGCCTAGCAGGATGTGCTCTACAGAAGGATATCCTGTACAGATTATGGAGTGGATATAAACTTCTGCTGATATAGTAGTGTTAACTCCTTTAGTGACTGACCATAAATTTAAGAAATCCTGCTCTACAATTGCAAAGTAAATATTTTTTCATCACCAAGTAAGTCTTTGAATAAATACTTTATAAAGGAATTTCAGTATTATCTTAATCCAATAAAAAAAGCTTTTATACTACGCCCACATAAGGCAAATACAAGTGAATAGAAAGTAACATGCCGGTAAATCAATGTCGTATTTGTCTGCAAGATAGAAGTTTCCCTCTCGGGAAGGGAAACTAAAAGTGTTATCTCTAACATTCATATTTATGTCCTCATGTCATTTTAAACTTCAGTGAGGAATGAGTGAGGAAGGTCATTATTAATGCTCTGGGAAGGATGAAGAAAAGAGGAAGAGTGTGAGAAAGTTAGAGATTCCTCTTTATATGAAAGTTGAAGAGCAATGTCCTCTCTCACAACCTTAAAAAGCACTGTGTGTGTCAGGAGTTCCCAAGGCTACTCCTGGGTCCAGTGATTTGACAGAAGGATTCACAGAATTGGACATATATTGGGATTCAGGCTAAGATTTATTATTATTTAAAAAAAAAAAAACCACAAAGCCAAATCAGAAAAGGAAATAGGTGCATGGGATGAAGTCAGAAGGAACCAAATGTCCTCTCACAGGGGAGGGGCTTAATCCTCAACAAAGAGTCATGACAGCACAGGCAAAGTGTTATCTACTGGTGTAGAGATTCACCAACCAAAGTTTTTAATCAAAGATTGGCCAAATAGGAGCCCTCTGCCCACCACATAACAAAATTCCACACTCCTAGAAAGAAATCAGGTGTTCATGTTGTTTGCACAGTCTAGCCATAATGAGCCACAGTGATTATTAAGGCAAAGCTTTACATCAGTGTAAAGGACTTTTTACCAGTCACATTGCCATATGTCAGCCAAGGACCAATCTTGCAAGCAGGCCTCTCTGAGAATAGCAGTCTCAGGCCTGCTATACTCTTTTATACACACAGCATTTTCTTCATTCCTGTATGCAAAGAGACATACAACTACATAATCCCACTTGTGATAACTAATCTGTAGCATAGACAGGTTGACTTGCTTGTCTAAAGTCATATTTAGTTAGTTGACTAGGATATTTCAACTGGGACTATAGATCTGGGGACTTGGTTTTGGCCATTGGATTCCTTGTTTCTTCTCCACTTTGTGTTTGCTGAGACTGCCATAAGGCTGCCAGGACAACTTCTTCTCACATGTTTGATGCCTAACTAAGACATCTAAAATAACTAGGCTTAGTGCTATGTCTACGTAGTCACCAATGGATGTCTTGGGCTTCCTTACAGCATGGTGGTCTCTGATACTTGGCTATATGTTGGCTATCTTCTCTCAGAGCAAGAATTCTAAGAGACCAAGCAGAAGTCCTACAATATCACTTCTATCACATTCTGTTAGTTAAGCAAGTCACTAAGACCAACCCAGATTTAAAGCAAGGAGAAATAGACTCAATAGAGGAACAGCAAAGAGTTTGCAACCATCGTTAATATATGACAATAAATAATATATCTGAATTATATTCATTTCTATTATAGTTATCTACTTTATATTTTTCTAACTCCTAGTGGATTATATGCTTCTTAAAGGAAGAACCCACTGTACCTCATTTTCCAATTCCCTATAGTGTTTAACAGTATTTTACTTAGAGCACACATTGAATAATTACTTGTTGAATAAGCAAATGTTATTAAATGCTTACTTCATGCTGAGCACTTTACAAGCTCTTTAAATATATTATTTTATGTAATCTTTTCATCAACCTTGTGAGGTAGGCATTATTATTATTATTCCCATTTTTAGAAGAGGAAATTGAAGCCCAGAATAGTTAAGTAATTTGCCTAAGGCACTCAGCTAATGCTAGAATTTGAACTCAGGCTGACTCTCAAGCACATGCTAAATCATTGCACTCTGTTGCTTTCATCATAAGCTGGATTTTGCATAAAAAGGAAATTCCTAAAGAATCCAAATTATGGTAATGAGCTGTGCAAAAAACTAGGGAGACCTTAGGAATATGAGGCCCTTTATTCAGTTCCTGTTCCTATTTTCTTGGAGAACTGGGGAAAGGATGTATGAAGAGAAGAAAAAAGAATTTTCCTGAAAGACATTCTAACTGGCAAAGTCATGTTATGTAACATGAATGTTTTGCAATCATGAGGCATTTGTAATCTTGAAAAGCTGCTTTTTAAAAATCTGTGAAGCCGGGCGTGGTGGCGCACGCTTGTAATCCCAGCATTTGGGAGGCTGAGAGCGGAGGATCCGGGTTTGCGACCAGCCTCAGCTACCTAGTGAGGCACTCCGCAACTTAGTGAGACCCTGTTTCAAAATAAAGAATAAAAAATAGGGCTGGGGGTATAGCTCAGAGATAGAATCCCCCTGAGTTCAATCCCCAGTACCGCAAAAAAAAAAAAAAAAAAAAAAACCACGAACAACAACAACTGCTGGCGAGGGTGTGGAGAAGTGGAAACCCTAATACATTGTTGGTGGGAATGCAAACTTGTACAACCACTTTGGAAAACAGTATGGAGGATCCTCAGACAAATGGAAATGAACCTACCATATGATCCAGCAATACCACTTCTGGGTATCTACCCAAAAGAATGGAAACCAAACTATCAGACCTATGCATGTGTATCTATGCTTATAGCTGCACAATTCACAGTTGCCAAACTATGGAACCAGCCAAGATGTCCATCGACAGATGAATGGATTACAAAACTATGGGATATGTACACAATGGAATTTTACTCAGCCATAAAGGAGAACAAAATCATGTTCTTTGCAGGGAAATGGATGCAACTGGAAAACATTGTGTTAAGTGAGATTAGCTAGTCACAAAGAGTAAAGAAGCATATGTTATCCCTAATATGCGGATGCTAGGGAGATGATGGGGCATAAGAGGGTCTCCAGATGAAAAAGGAGAGACCCTCAATAAGCAAAGAAGTTGATTTAACCGAAGGGGATGGACGGGGCAGGGGGACACCCTAAGGCACATGATGCACTTACACAATTATATCAAGGTCACTCACTGAACTGAACTTGAGAGGGAGGGAGGGCGAGGGACCGGGAGGTGGGAATTGTGGAAGGGGTCAAATGAGAAATGTGTGTACATATGTCGTTATCAATTTGTACCTAACAAAGATGTATGCTTACAATGCACGAATTATTATAATAAATAAGAAAAATAAGGATACTTTCTTTTGCCAAAAAAAAAAAAAATCTGTGAAATGAAGACAGGGTGAGATAAAGAAAATAACTGAAAAATGGCAAGAAACACCACCATATCATGTTATGTGGGCATTGAGTTATATTTGATCCTGAATGATCATTTATTTTTAAAATCATAGCTGCTAAAACATGGAGTCTAAGGATAACAGGTCTGACTCCTGATATATCTGTTGTTGGGAAATAGTTAAGATTAGGACTGTTTTCCTTGAAATAGTAAAGGTGAGTGATTAAGTCCCTACCATGTTAGCAATACTATAGAAGACCCTTCCCTGGGAGAGTAGATATTTCTGATTGGAAGTGATCAAAGGGGAGTATAGGGTCTCTAAAAGTACAGAGAAAAAGGGGACAGAATAAAATCCTAAATTACAGAAGAGAACAAGTGTGAGGAGAGAGAGGTTAAATCATAAATGCTATCCATGGGAAGTTTCCTCTGGAATGGTAACCAGGGCATACAGGACTATCTGGACAGATTCTGCTAAGAATAATGGAAAATATGAGCTGTAACATCTGATCAAAGTTAAATGTATTTCTCACTGACCTGAAAATAGATCTGAGGAGAGCAGTCTGGAGATACATGGTGGCTCTGTGGACTTCATAAATCCACAAGCCCATTTGGTTCCACACAACTCTTAGTATCTGTTTGGCATAAAGAGCAATAGATTTGAGGTTGAAAATATTAGCTGTTTCTCCAACCTTGCTACCAGGTTATGTGGAAAGCAAGCTCCAGAACAAATTCTGCTACAAAAGCAGATGTTTGTAATAAAATTTTTACTTATTAAGCAAGCAGAAGAATAATTTATATGATTTATTCCTTCAATTCAATGAAGTCTCAGCTTCCACTCCTCACTCTCCAATTTCATCAGGCATGAACGATTCAACTGAGGCAAGCCTGACCACATTCCAGGAACAGGAATGTGTTATCTGTGCAGTCAGCATCAGCAACCAAAAAACCCAAGATCATTTAGAAATTAAGTCATAGGCACCATTCCTGCAGGTATAAGCCACAGGCCTCACTGAATTCTTTTACTCTATTCGTGCAAGGGTAGGAAGTATCTCTAAATCGTATAGTTTGACTATCTTAATTTAACCAGTGAGAATCCCTTCTAGTATTCATTGTGCTAGTGGGTAGATTATTTATTTCACTCACCCTTAAAAGCCCACTTCTGAAATTCACTAAGAATATTAGCAGAATCCTGTGCTCATACTTATATGAGGGACTGGAAGAGTAGTCACTTCTAAGATATGGGCTTTTCTATTAAACATAATGCCACTACTGGAGTGTGAACTTTCAATTGAAGTTTTAGCTGGCTTCACCTAGGTTATAACTTAATCAGGACAAATAAAATATCTTAATTGTCATCTTTCAAACATGGCTTGTGCACATACTTCTGTTTTGATCCCATTGGCTAGAACTGGGTGGCATACCATATTCCAGCTTTCACTGAGGCTGGGAAATGTAGAATCTATTCTGGGAAGCCAGGTGCTCAGAGACGATAAATATTCCTATCAAGGAAAAAGACATGAATAAATATTTTGTGATGTCTGGAAGGTTTCCTATGCAGAGAAAGGACTCACCATAATTACTCAATACTTTCATTTGCTTTGCAGTAAATAAGTCCTACTCCACCCTCAGACTGGGAAACTTGCCAAGTATGAGAAATAGTCCCATGTCTTCCCAGAAATGGATAAGGATTGGGAAATGGCTCAATGGCTCAGTGGCTTAACGGTAGATAGATGTACGAAGGCAAGATATTTTTCCATGTTCTAGGTCATGTTACTATCTTGCTACTCAGTGTGTGGTGTTCATGGACTGGCAGCTTCCGTGTAACCTGGGAACTTGTTAAAATGCTGGCTATGCATTTCAACAAGATTGCCAGGGGATCCCCATGTGTAGTCAAGTCTGAGAAGCATTATTTTTGGATGGTGTCACCTCTTCCCTCAAAATATATATACCTGAACAATATGTCATTGGGGCCAAATTGTTTTCCCAAGCATGGTAACTTTGACTTAGAGCGTAAAAGTAAGTGTGAATTTTCACTAGCAAATGCTCTATTGCAGTTTAGATAGTAAATTACTCAGCCTTTTATATAGATTAGCTTTTCTGTCTTATACAAAAAGCAATTATTGTATTTTGAGTCTACAATAAGAATATAACCAAATGTGTGCATGTGCATATATATATATATATATATATATATATATATATATATATATATATATAGTAGATTTCATCTGGGTATCGTGGGGCATGCCTGTAATCCCAGTACCTGGGAGGCTGAGATAGGAGGATCGCAGGTTTGCAGCCAGCCTCAGCATCTTAGCAAGACCCTTAGCAATTTAGTGAGACCCTGTTTCAAAATAAAATAGGGCTGAGGGTACAACGCAGAGGTGGAATACCCCTGGGTTCAATCCCCAGTACTGTAATAAGATAGAATAAAATAAAATTAATGGATTTCATTATAGGATGGGGCTCTGGATAATATTTTTTCCACCTTTGTCATACTTTTCATAATTTTCTTTTATGAACATTAACTATTTTAAAGTAGAAATTGTTATGATCACACATTTGTTTTCGCTTTAGAAATCAGAGAACTGAATTAAAAAAAAAAAAATTCTAACTGGTTTGGGAAAGAACAGCAATGGCACAGGATCATTATGAATCCACCCAAGACAAGCTTCTGCGGTTGCCAAAGAAAACTGCTTATTACAGTAGATGGGCTGTGCTTGTTTTGGAATTTACTCTTAATTGCTTACTTTTGCAATTCAAAAAATTCAATGTCATTTCCAAACTTTGTTTTAAAAGTATTTTCATATTGAAACTTGGCAAAAAAAAGTTTAATAAATTTTTCTTCTGGTAGTTGAAATGATTCAATTCAACCACATGTACTGGCCGGCTGAAGGTTACAGAACTCTGGAGCGACTTTGCTCACTGTGAAGGGACATACAAAGGAATTAAAAGACACAGCACTTGCACTCAGGAACTCATTTTAGAGGACAATTGTGAAAGTATTTTATGTCTCTTTCAAAATCATAGTTTAAGTATGCGTAAGTAATTTTATTCTGGTTGGATATTTTTTATAATTCTATACATTCTTTCCAAAACCTATGATATATCTGACCCATTTGATACAGAAATAGAAAGAAGCTCTAGCTTCAAAGGTCAAGATGCAATTAGAGGACTTCGTTTCACAATAGCAAATGTGGAAACACACTGAAGGCTCTAGGTCTTTCTCTTGCTACATCTGGGGGGAAAAATGAAGAAAAAGACAAAAAAGGAAGTGGAGGCAGCATGAGGTTTCCCTAATCAGTTGTTGGCAGGCGCCATTGTGGGAGAGTTGGCAGGAAAATTCGTGCCTGATCCTTGGTCAAAACAAATTTCTGTGGAAGAAATTTTTACTTTGGTATCAGGAATTGCTTAGACTCACTAAAAGCAACCAAAGATTAGCGAGGACTCTTTTACATCCTATCAGAGGACATGTAAAATACAACTTCTAATTCTCTCACATTTTAATTTGCATGCTCATTGTCATAAATGTTAATTTTTATGTATAGCTTTGTTAATAAGAAACTCCCTTTTAAAAATCAAAACCTGGGAAATTAAAATAGTAAAGTTAAGCTTTATTTTTTCTTCTTCTTCTTCTTCTTAGAAACCCACTCAGACTAGCTTAGTTAGACTTATTTCATCATTGTGGATTATCACAAAGTTTTGTGCAATGAGGCCTCGCACAAACTAGCTGTCCAGAACCAAGAGAACCACTCTCTTTCCTTCTCACTTAATCTCAGCTTCTTTTTTCACACATATATTGTTTTCATTTCTCTGCGGATCAATTTCATTTGCTTACTCACTATCTTGCAAATAGCTTCCTCAGCCACTAAGCTAACATGATTTTACTATTCCAGTTTTTAACACTGAATAGTAACAATTTCTGTATTTTATACTTTGACTTGGTGATGAGGGAATCTGGTTGGCATAGCTCATCTGTTCTAGTTAAGCTACACTAATCAAATCAATTGACCAGTGGATTGGCTGCCAAAACGGGGCATTTATCCAGACCAATTAGCGGTAGCTGGGGGAAGGAGAGGTGCTGGGTGGCCTATTCTGGGCATAGCTTTCCTTCAGATAAAAGAAAATAAATGAATAATACTATTGAGGTTGGCCTTAGCAAAACCAAATAATAAAGTCAAGCAATAGAAGACATGCATGTAAAATAGTTATGTAACTTGACTAAGTGGCTGAGTAAATAGTATGGCAGAAAGTATTAAGGAGGTGAAAATTTGATATGATCTGTAGTAACCTGAGAAAGTTTTTGACAATATTGAATGTTTAACAGCTGAAGTTATTTAGATAATCAGATATGTAAAATAAGATTATCCCATTTTCAGGATAGTGGATGCAACTAGAGACTATTATGTGAAGTAAGATTAACCAGTCTCCAGCATTCGGGAGGCTGAGACCGGAGGATCCGGATTCGCAGCCAGCCTCAGCTACCTAGTGAGGCACTCCGTAACTTAGTGAGACTCGGTTTCAAAATAAAGAATAAAAAAAAAATAGGGTTTGGGGTTATAGCTCGGAGGTAGAATGCCCCTGAGTTCAATCCCCAGTACCGCAAAAAAAAAAAAAAAAAAAAAAAAAAATTAACCAGTCACCAGTCTCAGGAAGTGAAGAGTGGTATGTTTTCTCTTATTTGTGGAAGCTAGAAAGAAATTGGGAAATAAATGGACTTTAGATAAATGAGAAGAGATTCCAGTAAAATGGAGGAGGATTCAGGGAGAGAGGTGAGAGGGGAAGGAGACTTGATAAAGGAAACAGTTCAAATAATGCTATATACGTACATATATAAAATTATCAACATCAATCTTAATAACATGTACAGGGAACGGGAGGGAATGGGGTAGAATCTGGAGGAAAACACACCAAGTGCTATGAGCATATATATTTTATTTCTATCATGCTGAACCTCATTATGAAGTGTAATTAGAATGCACCAATAAAAGTACAAAAATGTTAATGTTCCTTCAGTAACAAGTTACAGATTAGAGGTAGCATTAAATTGTCTAAAGAATGCTGGGTCCAGATAACTGATGAAGCACATGTTCCACAATAGAAATAGTCAGTTAAAAATAACACCATGAAAGGCATAAAAGTAGTAATTTGCAAGTTAGAGATTTCAACAATTTCTGAAAGCTTGTCAACATTGATGGAACAGAGTAGAGAAAGCCATAGCTTGGGGCACACCATGGAGCTGACTGTCCGAGTGGACCCCTAGAAAGGACACAGCAGATACAGTGGGGGGTGGCTCTCAGGAATTAGACTGAAAGAACTTGTAGACAGTCATTGTGCTAGTCATATTTCCAACACTGTGACAAAATAACCAAGATAAGCAACTTACAAGGAGAAAAGGTTTATTTCGGCACACAGTTTTAGAGGTTTCACTTCATGGTTGCTTGACCCTATTGCTTTGGGCCTGTGGTAACAAGGAACATCATGGTGAAAACAAAACGCATGGTGGAGGAAGCCAGAAAGTAAAGGGGGTTGGGGGGCACAGGGTCACATTGTCCCCTTCAAGGGCAGGCCTGGAATGACCTAAATGCCAGGCCTCACCTCCTAAAGAGCCCACCACCTTCCCGGAGCACCATGACCAAGACTTTAAGTCCAGATCTAAATTATAATAGTCATTTACTCCAGGCCCCAAATTGAAGGTTTAAATAATTTTAAGAAACTACCTAGGAGTTTCTTACGCTGGAAAAAAGATAGCCTCTTTAACAAATGATGCTGGCAAAACTGGTTAACCATATGCAGGAAAATGGAAATAAACCCCACTTTCTCACCCTGCACAAGAGTCAATTCCAGATGGATCAGAGACCTGGAAGTTAGGCCAGAGACCTTGCAGCTACTTCAAGAGGGCATAGGCCCAACACTTCAACACATAGGCACAGGT
>PVLC010045383.1:0-11820 GCA_004027655.1 Graphiurus murinus | reverse complement strand
CAAAAAAAAAAAAAAAAAAAAAGAAAAACAGGTAACTTCGTCAAAACTTATAACTTGGGATATCAATTCTACTGTTCCATCTATATTTTAGTTACAATACAACCATGCTAGGGATTAACCAGGAAATATAGATGTAAAAATGTCATCTTAACAAAAATAAAGGTTGTGTGTGTGTTTTGTGACCATGCTAGGGATTAACCAGGAAATATAGATGTAAAAATGTCATCTTAACAAAAATAAAGGTTGTGTGTGTGTTTTGTGACCATGCGCACCTGTGATTCTGGGGATTGAACCCAGGGCATTCTACTTCTAAGCTACATCACCCTGTTTTATTTTTTATTTTGAAATAGGACCTCAATTTACAGTCTCACTAAGTTGCTGAGTTGGCCTCAAACCTATGATCCTCTTATTTCAGCCTTCCAAGCAATGGGATTATAGGTGTGTACTACCATGCCTGGTACTCAAGATAGTTTTTATTGAACCCCAGGGGCATTCTACCTCTAGGCTACACCCCCAGCCTTATTTTATTTTTTTTGCGGTACTGGGGATTGAACTCAGGGGCATTCTACCTCCGAGCTATACCCCCAGCCCTATTTTTTTTTATTCTTTATTTTGAAACCGAGTCTAAGTTGCGGAGTGCCTCACTAGGTAGCTGAGGCCGGCGGCCTCAAACCCGAACCCGGATCCTCCTGTCTCAGTCGCCTAAGTACTGGGATTACAAGTGTGCGCCACCATGCCCGGCTTCCCAGCCTTATTTTTTATTCTTTATTTTAAGACAGGGTTTCACTAAGTTGTGTCGGGTCTCACAAAGTAGCTGAGGCTGGCCATGAATCTGTGATTCTCCTGTCTCAGACTCCCAAGTACTGGGATGATAAGAGAGTGCCACCATGCCCGGCTCAAGATAGTTTTTAAAGCTTGAGGACTGTTGAACAGCTCTTTTCTTCCATGTATGATATACTCGGGTATTCATCATCAAACATTTTGAACACCAAAGTATTTTTTGTAAACATATGATTCAATTAAATGATATAAAGAAAAAGAGAATCTTACCCCCAATGGTACTCTCTTGAAATTCATGAAACTGGCCTTTCACAAAACGAAGCACTAGGCTTGATTTGCCAACAGCAGATTCTCCGAGAAGTACTAGTTTGAACTGGCATATTTTATTTCCAGTATTTGGCCCGTTGGGTCTTGTTGCTCCTCGATTAGCCATGTCCAAATTTGAAAGAAGTCCCTAAATTCAGACTTCTAAATGATCTTCCAGGATGCAAGATGTCAATTTTTTTTCTTTCTTGGAGGTAAAGAAACCTGTAAAGAAACAAGTATGAATTAAATATACGAATCAATGAAACAAAGTCTAGCATAATTTCTGTATGATAATTATAACCACAACCGGACATTCAATGCCATTTATTTTATTCTACTACTTTTTTATGGGGTCAGGGGGGTATTAGAGATTAAACCCAGGGGCATTCTACCTCAGTTACACCCACAGCCCCTTTTATTTTGAAACAGAGTCTTGCTAAATTGCTGAGGCTAGCCTCAAAACTGTGATCCTCCTGTCTCAGCATCCCAAGTACCAGGATTACAGGCACGTGCCATCCAGCTTTTCACCACCTTTTTATTATTTTTTTTTTGCGGTACTGGGGATTGAACTCAGGGGCGTTCTACCTTCAAGCTACACCCCCAGCCCTATTTTTTATCCTTTATTTTGAAACAGGGTCTCACTAAGTTGCAGAGGGCCTCACTAAGTAGCTGAGGCTGGCCCTGAACCCGGATCCTCCGGTCTCAGCCTCCCAAATGCTGGGATTACAAATTCACCACCTTTTAAAAAAAAATAATTTAAAGGCATACGATTCAAGCCTAAAATTATTTTGTATTTTGTAATTATCAGGGCTTCTTTTTCTTCTTCTTCTTCTTTTTTTTTTTAAAGCTAACCTTCATTAAAGATTTTTATTACTCTGTACCAGGTAGCATTTTAAGTACCTAACATTGTCACTCAACAAAATAAACTTAAGTACTACTACAATCCTTATAAAAGAGGAAACAGGCACAGAAAGGTTAAGTAACTTGACTGAGGTCATACAGTAACTATGACAGAGGTGAGAGAGAGCTGAGTTTCAAACCCAGGCAACCTGAGAGGTGACTCAAGCGTTCAGTTTCTGAAGTCAGACTATTTGAGTTAAAATTATTTTAAGGTAAGTTAATAAACAGAAAGCTTCCTGCTAGGTTTTAGTATTTTAAGTCTTCTGTTAAATTGTTAAATGGCACTTTTTAAATTTAATTATGGTAATTTTACAGCAACAGATATTTTAACGCTCCCAGGTTTGTGTGCCTAATGGCTGAAAGACTTTCCTTCTCCATAAAATTCTTTTTTTTTTTTTTTTTTTTTGTGGTACTGGGGATTGAACTCTGGGGCATTCTACCTCTGAGCTACACCTCCAGCCCAATTTTTTATTCTTTATTTTGAAACAGGGTCTCACTAAGTTGCGGAGTACCTCACTAAGTAGCTGAGGCTGGCCTCAAACCCGGATTCTCTGGTCTCAGCCTCCCAAGTACTGGGATTACAAGCATGTGCCACCATGCCCGGCCTCCATTTACAGATGGAGTGGTATGTTTGAGCTGCTTCCAACCAATAAGGATATAAATAAAACTACCATCCTTCCTCACACCCCCAAACACACAAGATTTGGCAATCAAATCCTGGCTATTCTGATTTCTTCCTGGGTAAATTCTTTAATTCCCAAGTCTGTATATGCATAATATCTAACTTGTATGGCTGCTGTGAAGATTACAGGAGATAATGTAAGTAAATTATCTCTAAAACAGTATTTTTTACATAGGAGCAATTGAAATAGACAATTAAAGTGACCCTTTGAGGCGACAAGGCCCATCCATCAACAAACTGTGACAAGACTGAAAAAGCACCCACACATCTTCAGATACACACATTATCTAAACACTTCCCAATTTTATCTACAAAATCACAAACTACTTATCAAGGAAAATGTGCTCCAAATTTCTATGGCAGTTACAGAATTTCAGAGGAAATACCAGATTCCCAGAGAACAACCAAACATTCTCAGCTTTCTTAAGGCATATAGCTACTGGTTCATGATTACACCTAACAATCTCAAGTAGGAAATAAAATAAATGTAATTATAAACATACAGCCACCATAACATTTTTTTTTTTTTTTTTTGCGGTACTGGGGATTGAACTCAGGGGCGTTCTACCTCTGAGCTATACCCCCAGCCCTATTTTTTATTCTTTATTTTGAAACCGGGTCTCACTAAGTTGCGGAGTGCCTCACGAGGTAGTTGAGGCTGGCCGCGAACCCGGATCCTCCGGTCTCAGCCTCCCTAATGCTGGGATTACAAGCGTGCGCCACCACGTCCGGCTCACCATAACATTTAGGTTAAAAATTACCAAGCAATGGTTGGGGATGTTAACTCAGTAGAGCAGCTGCTTAACATGCAGGAGGCTCTGGGTTCAAACCCCCAGCACCACCTCCACCACGGGAAGGGGAGGACAGATGGACGATCAGTGTTATATTCACTGCTTACTGGAACTTTTGTCTTGTTTTTCAAAACAAGGATTTTGTACAATATGCAATTTCAATCTTTTAAAAATAACCAGTTTTCGGGGTTGGGGATTTAGCTCAGAGGCAGAGCGCTTGCCTAGCATGCACAAAGCCCTGGGTTCGATCCTTGGCCCTGTAAAAAAAATACAAAAAAAAAAAAAAGAAGAAAAAACGCAAAATCGAAGTAAAATAATGAGCTTTCTATGGCTAAAAGTCCTTTTAGGTGCTTTTTGATTTAAAAAAAAAAATACTGGACATTTCATTTGTGCCATAATGCTATGTATTTTGCTTACAACAACCCTACAAGTTCAAATCATCTTCATTTTGTGTTAAGAATAAAGATTCTGGGCAGTCCTGAGTATTCCCAGAGGTATATACTTAAGTGTTCCTTGTTAGTTGTGAGAAAGGCAACTGATTCAACACTTTGTACTTCAGCAAGACAAAATCGAAGTGTGCGAACTACAGACTTTCAGAGCTTTAAAGTCTGAAAGTCTCAGGGAGGAAGCAGCTTCCAGGGAAGGAACACCAGAAGCAGGTTCACGGTCTTTTCCCACGGAGGGAGGTCAGCGGCCTAGTTATCTTGGATGTCTTTAAAGCCGCAGTTCACCATCTCCCACAGATGAGATGTCTCCAGACAACCTATTTTGACAAGCTTCCCCCACCACTTCCACTACCCATCTTTGGAAGCCGAAGGTAGGCGGAGCTCTCCATATCCACACCTGCTTGTAGGCCCCGGTTCCTGTTTGGAGGCCACTTGAGTAGCTGAGGGCCAGGCTCTGACTGCAAGAACAGGCAGCACTCGCCAGGCCCTTCGGCTGTCTTTCCAGCTTCCCCCGAACCTGGCCTGGCTTAACTGAGACCCCCGGGACTGCTAGGACAGAGGCCCAGCGGCACCGCGGCCTCCAGTACGCTTTCCACGTCGCCATCTTGAGAAGGGAAGAGGGTGACACCCGTCGTTGCCTCTGTTAGTCCCCAAATCCCGGTGTCTAGAGCTCCTGGCGGGATGAGTCACCAGGGCTGGCAGGACCAGGCGCCGGGTTCGACAGCACTCTGGTCCTGAAGGCAGGCGCGCGCGAAGGTGGAGGAGCTGGAGGCTCGGGGCGGGCAGGGCCGCGGACGGGCAGGGGACCGCGGATAAGCTGGGGTCCCGGCCCGCTCCGCGCAGGGGAGGGGCGGCTCGGTTACTAACCTGAGACGGCACCACGCGGACTCGCGGGGCCGCAGCTTCCTTGCAGCAAGGCTCAGGCGTGGCCCGAAGGACGGATGAAGCTGTGGCTGCGGCGGCGTCTCCTGCTCGCGCCGCTTGGCTCACACTGGACTGTGCAGAGCTCAAGCCGCGGTGCCGCCCCTGTCGGGCTCCGTCTCCGCCTCTCTCCGCTCCGCCTTCCTCCTTCCTCTCTCCTCCTCCGCCGCCGCCGCCGCCGGCGCTCGAGTTCCCACTAATTCTTCCTCCTCCTCCTCCCTCCTCCGCCTCCTCCCCTCAGGCCGGCCGCCGACTCCTTCTCGAACCAAAACACAAACACTCCAGTCCCTGCGCCCGAGCCACTTCCGCTGCCCGGCGCCAACCCCGCCGCCACGTCGCCGCACGCAGCGAACTACGCCCTTTCGTCACATCCGCCGGCGCTTGCGCGCTCCTTCCGGTCTCCCGCCCCTTTCCCAAGGCCTCGCAGCCAGGGCCGGGGGCGGAGCTATGGGCTGTCACGTGACTCTCCCGAGGCCGGGGGTGGGGTCGCGCGGCCCCGCCCATGTCTGCGCCATTGTTTTCGGGGTGGGGATCGCAGGGCTGAGTTCGGGCTCCTGGGAGCCGAGAAGCTCCCTACCTGCCCAGCTCTGGGGAAAGACACCAACGACTTCCGTTTGTTGCGTCCAGAGTCGGTGGGGACTCTGGGTGCGCTCTGCATATTTTCTCACACACCCTCTCGCCACACCTCAGTCCTGTCCACGCAGCAAAGGGGATTTTTTTTTTTTTTTTTTGCGGTACTGGGGCTGGAACCCAGGGGCATTCTACCTCCGAGCTATACCCCCAGCCCTAGTTTTTGGTTCTTTACTTTGAAACAGGGTCTCACTAAGTTGCGGAGTGCCTCACTAAGTAGCTGAGGCTGCCCGCGAACCTGCGATCCTCCTGTCTCAGCCTCCCAAGTTCGGGGATTACTAGCGTGCGCCACTACGCCCGGTTCAAAGGATATTTTTTGAGGTTCGTGTCTGGCAGGAGAGATTTTAACCCCCGACTTGTCCCTGAAGATGGACTGCTCGCTAAAGAGCAGTATCTTGTTAACGACCCCAGGAAGAAGAATAGGACCCTTCCCAACTCAAAAGGTGCCTGTACGTGGCGAAACCTGAAAATAATAACTTGCTTTTATTGAGAACTTGCCTGGTTTTGGTGGGGAGTAGGAAGGGGCAAATACTAAAATAATAGCTAGCTTCAATTCACGATTTCCCTTTGCGAGTTACTGTACTAAAGGTTCTACTGGAATTATCCCTATTTCTTACACTGCGAGTCTTTCTGAAAGTAGTTTATAGAGGGTCTCCTTGCATTAGGGTATCACCCCCCCCCCCAATTGGTCCTCACTGCAGTAAACCCAGGCCCAGCACTGTAGCTGGCAGTCAGGAGTCTTCAGTCATGACAGTGGAATTAATGAATGGGGCGTGCCTGTTTTACCGGTAAAGAATAAGAGACAGAAAAGATTGAGTAACTTGTCCAAGATCACTGTTTGATGATGGAACTAGGTTCTTTTTTTTTTCTTTTGGTACTGGGAATTTAACTCAGGGACATTCTACTTCTAAGCTACACCCCCAGCCCTATTTTATATTCTTTATTTGGAAACGGTCTCACTAAGTTGCGGAGGGCCTCACTAAGTAGCTGAGGCTGGCCGTGAACCTGCGATCCTCCTGTCTCAGCCTCTCAAGTACTGGGATTACAAGCGGGCACCACCATGCCCGGCTTTATTGTATTTTTCTTTGAAACAGAGTCTCTCTAAATTGCTGACGTCCTAAGTTGTATAGGCTGGTTTTGAACCTGCTAGCCTCCTGTCTCAGCCTCCCACGTACTGGGATCACAGGCGTGCCCCATGCCTGGCTTGGAGCTGGATTCTAACCTGAAAGCTGGCTGCAGAATGTGAGTTCTTAAATAGGATTCTAGTGAAAGACAAACTCCAAGATGTTCATTAACCCTCTACAGCCCACCTGGTTAAGATAGGCTTCTTTGATTCATTCCCACTCCACACAGTCTCCAGCTAGGCATCTATCTAAAACAAAGCTGTATATGAGTGTGTGTGTGTGTGTGTGTGTGTGTGTGTGTGTGTGTGATTTTCATAGAAGAATGCTAAATTCATTTTCCCTCAGAATATAGGTTACGTTTCAGTTTGGAGTTTATAGCCCTGTTATGAGGGCGTATATATTGTCATTGAAGTATACCCAGGCTAAGTTATCCTGGGGATGCTCATTCAACATTGCACAATGAGCATGATTTGAATCCTTCAACAGCCAGTCTTTCAGATCAACTCCCCAGTACCCAGGAGGATGTGTCCTATGTAGATGGCATCTGTGGCACTTTATCCCCAAGGGGATGTTCCAGTGTGATACACTAGTCATGGTAATAGCTGTGGACAACCTCAGGAAGAATCAGGAAACAGGATGTGTCACATCAGTTTTGTCAGGTCAACAGCATGTCCCAAACCAAACCTATTGTACGCGTGGTGATTAGCAATGACAGCCTCCCAGTGGCCCTGCTGTTGGCACTGCAGCATCATTTTCAACTCTTCCTTCTTTCCCTCATAAGCCATCATCTAGCACTAAAATTCCTCTAGTTCCAAAATTTGAGGTCTAATCCCAATGCATGGTCCATGGGTAGTATTCACTTTGTTTTGAAGTTTTTCTGGGATTGAGGATTGAACTTAGGGCCCCGAGCATGCTGGGCAAGTGCTCTACTACTGAGCTACATCCCAGCCCCCACGGGCAATATTTATATGAACTGGGATGAAGAACACATACTTCTGCCTCTTCAATCCATTCTGTACACTTTAGTCAGACACTCTCCTACTCAGAAGTGTTCAACGGCTGGGTGTCGTGGCACATGCCTGAAATCCTAGCACAGGAGGATCTCAGGTTTGAAGACAGCCTCGGCAACATAGACTTTGAGCAACTTAGACCATTTCCAAATAAACATGAGTTAATTAATTAATTCATTAATTAATAAGTAAATAGGTCTAGGGGTGTAGCTCAGAGGTAAATGCCCATGCGTTCGAGCCCCAGTACCCCCCTCAAAGATGTATGTAAAATGTTCAGCGGTATCTCATTATTTGCTAACTCGAGTCTGAAGTTTTTCAACTGTAATCCCAGCTCATGTTTCTTTCATTCTATTTCTATCGCCTCCCTCTTCCCAAACTCTAGCTTTGTCCTCTGACCACGTATCTAATCTGTGTTCCCTGGATGTTGCCTCTGTGTTCCCTTCTCGGCATCGTTGGCCACTTTGTTCTCTTTACCTGGAACACCATTACTGCCTATCGCTGCTGGCCTCACCTCGACTGCGATGCCAGCTCTTCCACACAATATCCGAGTAGACTTTTATTGAATTTAGTTATCTTATTTCTGTATTTTCACACTCCAGAAGAGAAGTATAAGTTTTGCTTTCTCTCTAATGGTTCTAAACATCTGCCTTATTTTAAAGTTAGCCTTTCGTTGGCCTTTCCCTTAGGATTATAAAGTTTTTTTTTCCTTTCTTCCTTTTTTTTTTCTTCGGTACTGGGGATTGAACTCAGGGGCATTCTACCTCCGAGCTATACCCCCAGCCCTATTTTTTATTCTTTATTTTGAAACAGGGTCTCACTAAGTTGCGGAGTGCCTCACTAAGAGGCTGAGGCTGGCCACGAACCCGGATCCTCCGGTCTCCTCCCAAATGCTTAGATTACAAACGTGCGCCACCACGCCTGGCTAGAATTATAAAGTTTTTAAGGACCCAGCCATCAATTATTCATCATTTCATTTTCTCACAGAAGACCTCTGGTTGAAGCCAGGCATGACGGGTCGGGCTTGTAATCCCAGTACTTGGGAGGCCGAGACAGGAGGGTCACAGTGTCAAGGCCAGCTTCAGCAACTTAGTGAGACCCTGCTTCAAAATAAAAAATAATTTTAAAAAGGGCTGAGGTTTTCACTTAGATGTAAAATGCCCCTGTGTTCAGACCTCAGTACTAAAAGAAAAGAAAAGAAACCTCTGGTTAATATAAAAGGGACCTCCAATATCTGTGAACTTAATTGCATTTAGAATGATGAATATTTTACCTCACAAATAACATCAGATGCTGAAATTTATGATTGCTAGAAACTCCCTACCTCATCATCCAAGAATACTGCTTCCTCATTCACATCTGTCTACTGACTCATATCTGTCTAATGGGAGTTGAATCCAGGAATATTCTGCCACTCAGCTACACTCCCAGCCCTTTTTACTTTTTATTTTGAGACAGGGTCTCACTAATTTTTCCAGTCTGGCCCCAGACTTGCAATCCTCTTGCCTCAGCCTCCTGAGTGGCTGGGATTACAGGCATACACTGTCACACCTGGCTGCTAGTCACGTTTAAAACGCTTGAGAATGGGGTTCCGGGTGTAGCTCAGTGGTGAGCATGATCTTATCAAGTGTCAGGACCTGGACTCAGTCCCTAATACCAAAAATAAATAGTCTGAGTTGGGTGTGGTGTCATACACCTGCAATCCCAGCTACTCAGGAGGCTGAGGCAAGAGGATCATAAGTTCCAGGCCAGCCTGTGACAAGGAGACCCGGTCTCAAATAAATTAAAAAAGATCTGAGAATGTAGCTAGGTTGTAGAGTTCTTGCCAGGCATGCTTGAGGCCCTGGGTTCATTCCCCAGAACTATAAAACAAACGAACAACAAAAACAATAAAAGTCCGTGTTTTTAGAGGATATCATTCAGGCACTGGTGCAAATGTCACTTAATCAAGAGACTTTTAAGCTCACCAATTCTAAAGTACTTTCCTCCAACTAAAGGCATCCCATTTTGTTTATTGGTTCACTTAATGGTTATCTATTTCCCCTAGAATATAAGTTGCATGAGATAGGAATTAGTTCATATTCCATTGTATTTCTAGTACTGACACAAAGTTGGGACCTAATACATATTTGTAGAATGATGAATTAAAAGCTAGGCGTAGAGCTGGGCGTGGTGGCACACACTTGTAATCCCAGCATTTGGGAGGCTGAGACCAGAGGATCCGGGTTCACAGCCAGCCTCAGGTACCTAGTGAGGCACTCTGCAACTTAGTGAGACTCTGTTTCCAAATAAAGAATAAAAAATAGGGCTGGGGGTGTAGCTCGGAGGTAGAATGCCCCTGAGTTCAATTCCCAGTACTGCAAAAAAAAAAAAAAAAAAAAAAAAAGCTAGGCGTGGTGGGACATCCTTGTAATCCCAGTACTTGGGAAGGTGAGACAGGAGGATCTTAGGTTCAAGGCCAGCCTTAGCAACTTAGTGAGGCCCTCTGCAACTTAGTGAGATCCTTTTTCAAGAATAAAAGAATAAGCCGGGCGTGGTGGCGCACGCTTGTAATCCCAGCATTTGGGAGGCTGAGACTGGAGGATCTGGGTTCGCGGCCAGCCTCAGCTACCTAGTGAGGCACTCCGCAACTTAGTGAGACTCGGTTTCAAAATAAGGAATAAAAAAAAATAGGGCTTGGGGGTATAGCTCGGAGGTAGAACGCCCCTGAGTTCAATCCCCAGTACCGGAAAAAAAAAAATGAATAAAAGAATAAAAATAGGGCTGGGGGTATAGCTCAGAGATTTAATGTCCTTGAGTTCCATCCCTAGTACTGTGCGCGCGCACACACACACACACATACACACACACTGAATGATGAATTAAATGAACTCTTGTACAAACATACCTGCATTTACACACTACTGGTAGTGGTGGTGCAAATTTGTAATCCCAGTACTTGGGAGGCTGAGACAGGAGGATCAGGTTCACAGCCAGCCTCAGCAACTTAGTAAGGGCTTCCACAACCCTATTTCAAAATAAAGAATACAAGCTAGGGCTGGAAGTGTAGCTCAGAGGTAGAATGCCCCTGGGTTCAATCCCCATACTACAAAGAAGAAAAGAAAAGGAAAAAAAGCCAAAGGGAGAAGAACATTTATATGTTAATGATCTAGAAAACTACAGTAAAGAGGTCTTTCTTCTTCTTCTTCTTCTTTTTTTTTTTTTTTGGTGGTGGTGTTGGGGATTGAACCCAGGGGCATTCTACCTCCAAGCTATACCCCCAGACTGATTTTATTTTTTACATGGAAACAGGGTCTTGCTTAATTGCAGAGGGTTGTCAGGCATGGTGGGACATATCTGTAATCCAGGTACTTGGGAGGCTGAGATGGGAGGATCACAGGTTTGAGGACAGCCTCAGCAAGTAGACTCTCATCAACCTAACAAGACTCTGTTTCACAATAAAAATAATATAATCAGGCTGGAGGTGTAGCTTAGCCTTCGGTTCAATCCCCAGTGCCACAGAAAATAAAAAAAACAAATTGCAGAGAGTCTCACTAACTTGCTGAGGCTGGCCACAAACCTGAAATCCTCCTATCTCAGCCTTCCAAGTACTGGGATTACAAGTGTCTATTTTATTCTTTATTTTGAAACAGGGTCTCACTAACTTGTGGAGGGCCTCACTAAGTAGCTGAGGCTGGCTGTGAATCTGCAATCCTCCTGTCTCAGCCTCCCAAGTACTGGGATTACAAGTGTGTACCACCATGCTGGCTCTATTCATTATTTTGAAACAGGGCCTCAGTAAGTAGCTGAGGCTGGCTGCGAACCTGTGATCCTTCTGTCTCAGCCTCCCAAGTACTGGGATTATAAACATGTGCCACCACGCCTGGCTTATTTCTTACTTTGCAACAGGGTCTCACTAAGTTGCAGAAGGCCTCGCTAAGTTACCAAGGCTGGCTTCAAACCTGTGATCCTCCTGTCTCAGCCTCCCAAGTACTGGGATTACAAGCGCGCTCCACCACGCCTGGCTCCATACTCACTTTAAAAAAAAAAAGTTTGAGCCGGGCATGGTGGCGCATGCTTGTAATCCCAGCATTCGGGAGGCTGAGACCGGAGGATCCGGGTTCGCGGCCAGCCTCAGCTACCTAGTGAGGCACTCCGCAACTTAGTGAGACTCGGTTTCAAAATAAAGAATAAAAAATAGGGCTGGGGGTATAGCTCGGAGGTAGAATGCCCCTGAGTTCAATCCCCAGTACC
>PVLC010045382.1:0-11820 GCA_004027655.1 Graphiurus murinus | reverse complement strand
CCAAAATAGGTGTCTACATTATAATTTATAATGATGCTTCTGCCTTTAGGCTCATAAGTGACATTGATGCCCAAAAGCTTCTGAGTATTTATAAAATGCTGTAAAGCTAAGCCTGTTTTGCTTAAAGTTTTTACAAGTCCAGAACCACCAACATCATAAATTCTTATTCCTGTAAGGTTCTGGACAGTTTAAGAGTCCTGCTCAAAGTTTTTAAAAGCCTATTTAAACTCTTCTATGTACTATAATCTAGGAATCTTACTAAACTAAAAACTTTAAAGATACTTAAGAGTTAATAAAGTATCCCATAAAATAAGAGAAAGATACAATAACCTAAGACCTAAAGTAAGATGCTTGTTGTACAGAAGGTTCTGCTAATATGTAAAAACAAAAGACAGATAATAGTGGTATATAATCTTTATAGTAAGCAAATTATTGTTACTAAATTAATAGTATCATAGAAGCCAATAAGCTAAATTGTATGCTGTGGCTTACCATTTTGGCAAAACTGTGCCAGGAGACCTCGGCCCTGGTTATGCATATTACCTATTGCTTTATTAAAAAATCAAAATTGCTCCTAAAACTTCTCTTCAGTTGAGCCCTTATAAAATACTTTATGGAAGACCTTTTCTGACTTCAAATCCTGTCATTGATCCTAAAACACAGAAAATGATTAAATATGTAGTTAATTTGGGCCAAGTACAAAAGGCCTTATTAAAATATGGCAATAAGGTTCTTCCAACTTCTGATGACCTTACCTACATGTCAAAAATACAACCAGGTGACTATATTTTACTTAAAACCTAAAAAAAAGAATTCACTTTTAGATCAACTCCTCCCAAAGTGGAAGGGTCCTTTCCAAGTTCTTCTTAGTACTCCTACAGCTGTCAAATTACAGGGACACAATTCCTGGATTCATGTATCTAGGATTAAACCTGTTCCTCTTAAAAATTTACAAAATCAAAACTCAGATAAAACCAAGGACCAGCCTCAAAACGCTGACAAGGCCTGCGATCGTTATTCCTGCAAGCCTCTAAAAGATCTAAGAGTATTATTCAAAAAAAACTAAAAATACTAAATCAGGATAAGTTGGTTTATTTCTTTTTGTTTCTCTGCTTATTGTAATAACCACACTATGCCTATCCAGATTAATAGCCATCAACTTATTTGCCTCTTAATTTTTATATCATTTTACCAAAAAAAACCCTAATACTTTCCTGGACTGGACACAATATGCCAAAAATATTTGACATATTAATGACAGCACAGGGGGGGACCTGTATAGTTATTAAAACAAAATGTTGTGTTTATATTCCTGATTATTCAAAGAATGTGTCTTCGGCATTACAAGACTTACGTTCTCAAATTAATAGTATGTCTGATCCTGACCTAAGTTTCAATGACCTACTAACTTCCTAGTTTTCTAAAACATCTTGGTGGAAGAAAATCTTCCTTTCCTTAGCTAGTATACTTTACCTAGGAATATTTCTTTGCTGTTCCAATTACTTTTATTGTGGGCTGATATCTCACATGTGCTTGCCTTCTTTTCCAGGATATCAAAGGGCAATAATTCTACAACCAGCCAGCCCTGACCTTCCTATGTCTCCTATAGGTCAGTTAGAAAGAGACTTCCGATCCCTGGCTAGGCAGGGACAACAGCCCCTTATAAACACAAAGCAGCCATAAAAGTCAGACCTTCGGCCTTCAGCACCCCTTAAGATTAAGGGATCGAAGTCTCAGGGGGGGAAATGATGTAGGATAGGAAAAATAATTAGATAGGAAGGAGACAAATGGAAAAAAAAATACAGATATCTCTTTAATGTAAACACCTGGAACTAAAAGTGCGACAGCCTCCATTCCACCTTTGAAAGTTCCTTAGGCCCTGCCCCCCACCTAAAAGACACTGGAAATTTACAGCTAAGGACAGACCTATCTCAAAACCTGAGAAAGAAAAAGGACTCAATTTGGACCACCTACTCAATTTGCACCCACCAATTCCTAAAGAAGGAGGAGGTCCAGACCTCTTCTGGGCCCAGCCCTCTTAAAAACCTATAAAGGAAAGGAGTAAACCACGCCTCGCTCTCTTGGAACCTGGAAAGCACATCAGGACAGAAAGATGCCAGCTCACATGTATTTCTCCCCTTTCCATTATTTTCCTAAATAAATTCCTACTTTTTAATCCTGACTGGCACGTGTTAAAATTCTTTTTATCACAAATGCCAAGGACCCACGTGTGGGACTGGGTATCCCACAACGTACCAGGTCCTCTTCCTTTTCTACCCACTTTCACTGATCTTATGGTGTTAAGATAACATGGTATCAAGTTGTGGGATAGCTGCAATCTGCTCAAATCAGATAATTTGGCTTTTGAATGGTTAGCCTGCAGTGGCTCTTGCTGGCAACAATTAGCCATCAGTACCAAAAGCCTCTTAAGGCCACTCCTCTATGACGATAGCAAATCCACACATGCCATCTGCACAGAAGAGATTGCTTGTCTTTTTATTCTTCGTGCGTGCGTGCATGTGTGTATGCGCGCGTGTGTGTGTGTGTGTGTGTGTTACTGGGGTTGGAACCCAAGGGCATTCTACCTCTGGGCTTCATCCCCAGCCCTATTTTATTTTTTATTTTGAAACAGAGTCTCACTAAGTTGTTGAAGGCCTCTCATTTGCTGAGGTTAGCCTCGAACTTGTGATCCTCCTATCTCAGCCTTTAAAGTACTGGGATTACAAGTGTGTACCACCACACCCAGCGTCTTTTTATTCTTCTACAACAGGAAATTATGCCTCCCGCTGACCCAAAAGTAGTTAAAATATTCTTTTTTTTTTTTTTTTCGGTATTGGGGATTGAACTCAGGGGCATTCTACCTCTGAGCTACACCCCCAGCCCTATTTTTTATTCTTTATTTTGAAACAGGGTCTCACTAAGTTGCAGAGTGCCTTACTAGGTAGCTGAGGCTGGCTGCAAACCCGGATCCTCCGGTCTCAGCCTCCCAAATGCTGGGATTACAAGCGTGCACCACCACGCCCGGCTCAGTTAAAATACTCTTGTGATCTAAGTCTGAAGGAGGAAAGGCCAAAATAATTTCCTATTTTGTCCCATTAGAGATTAACTGATCTGTCAAGAGCCTGTAAGACTACCATTTTATGTTGGGATGGACAGATTTCTCCTTAAGGTGGCAAAGAATCTAATAGCATATAGTAGAATAGTTACACCTAAGACTTCTGGCTGGCTCCTCCTGTTCAGAGCCAGAAAACTCCAGATTTCCATTTTGTTTGTTTTGGTGCTGGATAAAACCAAGGGCTTCACGAATGCTAAGCACAAGCTCTACCACTCAGCTGCACCCCTTGCCACATTTATATTTTATAAAGTAAAAACAGCTGGGCGTGGTGGCGCACGCTTGTAATCCCAGCATTTGGGAGGCTGAGACCGGAGGATCCGGGTTCGCGGCCAGCCTCAGATACCTAGTGAGGCACTCTGCAACTTAGTGAGACCCTGTTTCAAAATAAAGAATAAAAAAATAGGACTGGGGGTGTAGCTCGGAGGTAGAACGCCCCTGAGTTCAATCCCTAGTACTGCAAAAATAAATAAATAAATAAATAAATAAATAAATAAATAAATAAAGTAAAAACTAGTATCCAAGCCGGGCGTGGTGGCGTGGTGGCACATGCTTGTAATCCCAGTACTTGGGAGGCTGAGACAGGAGGATCCAGGTTCGAGGCCAGCCTCAGCTACTTAGTGAGGCCCTCCGCAACTTAGTGAGACCCTATTTCAAAATAAAGAATTAGAAAAATAGGGCTAAGAGCATAGCTCGGAGGTAGAATGCCCCTGGGTTACATCCCTAGTACTGCAAAACAAACAAACAAACAAAAAAACCCCAAAACTAGCAGCCAGGCTCAGTGGTGCACGCCTGTAATCCAGGATTCGGGAAGTTGAGAGTTTGTTTCAAAATAAAAAATAAAATAGGGCTAGGGGTGTAGCTGAGAGGTAAAATGCCCCTGGGTTCAAGTCCCAGTTTTTTTTTTTTTTCTTTGAGATACTAGGGATGGAACTCAGGGGCATTCTACCTCTGAGCTACATCCCCAGTCCTATTTTTTATTCTTTATTTTTAAACACGGTCTCACTAAGTTGCAGAATGCCTCACTAGGTAGCTGAGGCTGGCCGAAAACCCAGATCCTCAGGTCTCAGCCTCCCAAATGCTGGGATTACAAGTGTGCGCCACCATACCCGGCTTAATTCCCAGTTTTTAAAAAACAAAACAAAACAAAAAACAGTAAAAACTGACAGCTTTTTGCATAAAATGTCTTAAGAAATGAATAGTTAGCCGGGCGTGGTGGCGCATGCTTGTAATCCCAGCATTTGGGAGGCTGAGACCGGAGAATCTGGGTTCGAGGCCAGCCTCAGCTACCTAGTGAGGCCCTCTGCAACTTAGTGAGACCCGGTTTCAAAATAAAAAGAATAAAAAATAGGGCTGGGGGTATAACTCGGAGGTAGAACGCCCCTGAGTTCAATCCCCAGTACCACAAAAAAAAAAGAAATGAATAGTTTATAATCAGGCAAAGAAACAAATTTTCAGTTTATAAATTATGTTTTTGTTTTGAGATTACTATAGATTCACAGGCAATTATAAGAAATAACATAGAGATTCTATGGACCCTTTACCCATTTTCCTTTCAAGGAAACGTATTACAAAATTATACTACTAGATTACAACCAAGAGAGTGGGTTGTGGTGGTGCACACCTGTAATCTCAGCTACTCAGGAGTCTGAGGCAGAAGAATGGTAAGTTGGAAGCTAGTCCAGGTAACTTAGCAAGACCCTGTCTCAAAATAACTAAAAAAAAGAGAGAGAGAGAGAGCTGAGGCTGGCTGCGAACCTGGATCCTCCGGTCTCAGCTTCCCAAATGCTGGGATTACAAGCGTGTGCCACCATGCCCGGCTTTTTTTTTTTTTTTTTTTTTTTTTTTTGGTGGTACTGAGTATTGAACTCAGGGGCATACTATCTCTGAGCTACACCCCCAGCTCAACTTTATTCTTTTTTTTTTTTTTTTTTTTTGCGGTACTGGAGATTGAACTCAGGGGCATTCTACCTCCAAGCTATACCCCCAGCCCTATTTTTTATTCTTTATTTTGAAACCGGGTCTCGCTAACTTGCAGAGTGCCTCACTAGGTAGCTGAGGCCGGCCGCGAACCCGGATCCTCCGGTCTCAGCCTCCCGAATGCTGGGATTACAAGCGTGCGCCACCACGCCCGGCTCAACTTTATTCTTTATTTTGAAACAGGGTCTCACTAAGTTGCAGAGGGCCTCACAGGTTGCTGAGGCTGGCCTCGAATCTACGATCCTCTTGTCTCACCCTCCCAAGTACTGGGATTACAAGCGTGCTCCACCACCCCAGCTCTATTCTCCATTTCTATAGTTTTGTCATTTCAAGGATACTATGTCTGTAGGTTTTGGGGACTGGCTTTTGTACTCAGCATGTTGCTCTGAAGATGCACCCAGGTTGTTGCATATATCAGAAGTTGGAGTCTTTTTATTGCTGGTAACACTTTCATGATATGGATGTATCACAGCTTGTCCAGCCATTCAACTGTTGGGTTATTCCCAAATTGGGGGCATTATGAACTAAATTTCTACAAATACTCATTAGTTTTTTCATTAGCTTAAGTTTTCATGTCTCTGGGGTAAATGCCTAGCAGAGAAACTGCTGGGTCATATGGTATTTGATTGTTTAGTTTTGTTAGAAAATTATAACTATTTTCCAGAGTAGTTGTACAAGGTTGTTTTGTTTTGTTTTGTTTGCAGTGTTGAGGACTCAACCCAGGGACACTCTACCACTGAGCTACACTTCCAGCCTTTTTTATTCTTTATTTTGAGACAAGGTCTCAAGATCTCAGGATTAGTTGCCGAGGCTGGCAATGAACTTGCAATCCCCTGCCTTAGCCCCCCACGTCACCAGCATGATGGCGCACACCTAACACCGGTGGTCATCTAGGCTCCCCACTCAGCCTTTGCCGGCATTGGTGAGGGCGAGGGCCACGGTTTTTTTCTGTGGTGTTTGGCTTCGGGAAGCAGTTTTCAACTAAAACTTTTCTGTTTTCGCTTAACTGCCTCTTTTCGGGTCTTCTGGCTGGTGAGAGCAGTCTTTGGTGGGCATTTTTTCTTTTCTTGGCTTGTTGGTGTTTCTAGGTTTCTGGCTTGTTCTACACCAAATCCAAAATATATGAGACAAAAAGAAAACCCAGGGAAAACGCCACGCCACCGTACAATTCCTTGGGTCTCAGTGCTAGCTGTTCTGCTTTCTTCTTTCCACCTCTCAGAATTTCTTATGTATTTTGTTGTTTATTTGTTTTGCAGTGCTGGGGATGAAATCCAGGGAGTCAAGCATGCTGGGCAAGCACTCTTCCACTGAGCTGTGCTCCTAAGTCTGTTATGCTTTTTTCTATATAATGTTCTTGGGTTTTAGTTGTACTTATGGGAAAATTAGACAAAGCATGTCTATTCCCTCCTCCCAGAAGCAGAGGTACATAGTCGGTCATTTTGGAAAATTAGCACAATCCACCCTGGGTCAAACCAGAGAGAACTATACCCTTGACATTCACGCAGGTGTCCATGTTGGGAACCACTCGAGCTGACTATTCCAGGTGGTCCTCACAGTATCTTTGGGGGCCAAGAATCCCCTCCAGTCATTCATTCAGCTTGGAGCTATTGATCAGCTACTCAAAATGAGGGATGATGGCCAGGTTCCAGTCAGAAAAAGATCTGTACAATTGACCTTGTTTTGTACAGTGTGAATCCCCCATGTCACCACATAGGGATTTGCCTACACGGCTTTAGTCCCCAAGTTTTAGGTCTTCACTAACTGATTCTCAGAATGTACACACATCACTTTCTCAAACAGCCAGACTCACATTCTCCCACTGGAACTTATGGCTTCTATATTCTTAGGTAATGAGAAATGTATAATAGACTTCAAATGCAATAATATGTTAATCACATGTATATTCTTCATCAAAGCAAGTTTTTGGAAAATATCTACCAGGCTTACCAGGACACTCTGCAGGTAGAACTAATTTGGGGTTATCAATGATTCATTGCTAAGTGTGAGAGAAGAAAATCACCTTGAAAGGCAGAGTTTGAAATGTATCTTAGCCAGTAAGAGGTCGCCAATTACATTGAAAGGCCCATGTCTAGCCGGGCGTGGTGGCTCACACTTGTAATCCCAGCATTTGGGAGGCTGAGACTGGAGGGTCTGGGTTCGAAGCCAGCCTCAGCTAACTAGTGAGGCCCTCTGCAACTTAGTGAGACCCTGTTTCAAAATAAAGAATAAAAAAATGGGGCTGGGGGTATAGCTTGGAGGTAGAATGCCACTGAGTTCAATCCCCAGGTCCGCAAATAAAGCAAGAAAGAAAGGTCCGTGTCTAACCTCACCATTCCAACCTCGGGTACATTCAGACTCAGCGTCTACAGGTGGCCACTCAACCCCTGCCATTCATGTGCATTGATGGTCTTTCCATTGGATGAATATGCCTATCTTTAGTAGTGGGGGCTCGTGGCTGAGTGTGGTGGTGCACACCAGCTACTCAGTGGGCTGAGGCAGAAGGATTATAAGTTCAAGGCCACCTTTGTAACTTAGCAAGACCCCATGTCCAAATTTAAAGGGCTGGGGATGTAGTGCAGCAGTAGAGTGCTTATGTAGCTTGGGCAAGCAAGGCCTTGGGTTCACCCCACCTCCCAGTACTGCCCCAAAGAGCAGAGCCCATGGGAAATCTAGCTGTTGTTTAGCAGTCCCAAGTAAGTGTGATCAGAATGACCAGAGGCCTAATGCACAGTGCACCTTCTGAGAATGATTAACTCTGCCATGGAGTCTGTGGAATAAATACAGAATAAATGTCATGGCAAAAAGATCACAGTCCAAGCAAATAGCATGCCCTTGGCACGGAAAATATAAATGTTAAAGCAATTTATCCAGTTGGCCAGGGTGCCCGATCAAAACTGGAGGGAGAGCCAGGAGTGGTGGTGCATGTAATCCCAGTACTTGGGAGGCTGAGATAAGAGTGCAGGTTCAAGGCCAGGCTCAGCAATTTAGAGAGACCCTCAGCAACTTAGCAGGACCCTATTTCAAAATACATACATATGTACATACATAAATAGGGCAAGGGGCCTAGTTCAGTGGGAGAGTGCCCCTGGGTTCAACCCCCAGTACCAAAAATAAAACAACACAATACAATGTGTAAGGCAAGGATCGTCAGTCTCCCAGAAGTTAGCAGAGATTTGAGTGACGAATCTACTCGTTAATATGGGAATATTTATTCTGAAGTCTAGCTCAGCGAGGCATGATAACACAGGCTTGTAATCCCAGTACTTGGAAGGCTGAGGCAGGTGGATCGCAGGTTCGAGGCCAGGCTTAACTACTTCGTGAGGCCCTCGCAACTTAATGAGATTCTGTTTCAAAATAGAGAAGAGCCGGGTGTGGTGGCGCACGCTTGTAATCCCAGCATTCGGGAGGAGGCTGAGACCGGAGGATCCAGGTTCGCAGACAGCCTCAGCTACCTAGTGAGGCACTCCGCAACTTAGTGAGACTCAGTTTCAAAATAAAGAATAAAAAATAGGGCTGGAGGTGTAGCTCGGAGGTAGAATGCCCCTGAGTCAATCCCCAGTACCGCAAAAAAAAAATTTGAAAAAAAAAAAAAATAGAGAAGAAAAAATAGGGCTAGGGGTGTAGCTCGGAGGTAGAATGCCCCTGGATTCAATTCTCAATACCACAAAAATAAATAAATAAATTAATTAATTAATTAATTAATTAAAGTCTGGCCCAGTTATAAGGATATATTGTGATAACTGACCTAAAAAAACATACCAACATTAAAATGTTCAGCCAGGCTTGGTGGCACATGCCTGTAAAATCAGTACTTGGAAGGCTGAGACAGGAAGATCAGAGGTTCAAGACCAGCCTCAGCAATTTAGTGAGACTGTCAGTAACCTAACAAGACCCCATTTCAAAACAAAAACTAAAAAGAATTGTGAGTGTAGCTCAGAGGCAGAATGTACCTTAGTTTAATACCCAGTACCACAAAATGAATAAATAAAAATAAAACGTTCATAATTTGGGGGTTCCCACTTGCTATGGCACCCAGAGACTAAGAACTGAACAACTGTCTTTGAAATTTACCAGAATCAAAAATCATCTGCTGCCAGGCGTCGTGGCACACACTTGTGATTCCAGTACTTGGGAGGCTGAGAAAGGAGGATCACAGGATTGTGGCCAGCCTCAGCTACTTAGTGAGGACCTCTGCAATTTAGTGAGACCTTGTTTCAAAAATAAAGAATTAAAAATAGGGCAGAGGGTGTAGCTCGGAAGTAGAATACTCCTCAGTTCAATCCCCAGTACCCCCCACCCCAAATCATCGGCTAAGTCGGCTCTGCTCTACGAGTTTGCCTGTTCATAACTGCTAGCTTCTCCAGAGCAATCTTCATCTTTCAGGAACACAGCTAAGAAACAAAGATTAACTACATATGTCTATTAGAAAATAAAATACAACCCTGTTTCAAAATAAAGAATAAAAAATAGGGATGGGGGTATAGTTCGGAGGTAGAATGCCCCTGAGTTCAATCCCCAGTACGGCAAAAAAAAAAAAAAAAAATAGGGCTGGGGGATAGCTCGGAGGTAGAATTCCCTTGGGTTCAATCCCTAGTACTACAGAAAAAACAAAAAAACTAAAAGTAAAATAGGGCTGAGGGTACAGCATAGAGGTAGAATGCCCCAGGGCTCAGGGCTCAATCCCCAATATCCCCACCAAACACACCAGAATAAATTCATTTTTTACTAAAGTCAGGCACACCAATTGAGTCGTGACTTAGCACATGTAGTCGCGCACTACACACATTCTTTTTTTTTTTTTTGGCGGTACTGGGGATGGAACCTGGGGGCACTCTACCTCCGAGCTACAGCCCCAGCCCTATTTTTTCATTCTTTATTTTGAAACAAGGTCTCACTAAGTTGCAGAGGGCCTCACTAAGCAGCTGAGGCTGGCCTCGAACCCGGATCCTCTAGTCTCAGCCTCCCAAATGCTGGGATTACAAGTATGCGCCACTATGCCCGGTTTACACACAATTCTTTTCTTTTTTTTGGGGGGGGGGGGTACTGGAGATTGGGCAATCTACCTCTGAAGCTACACTACACCCCTAGCCTTTGTCCTACTAGGTTGCGGAGGCTGACCACAAACTTGGAATCCTCCTGTTTCAGCCTGCCAAGTACTGGATTACAGGCACATACCACCATCCCTAGCTACTATACACAATTCTAACTTGAGTGTTCCCTGGCTTCTAATTCTTTCTTTCTTTTTTGTACAAGGGATTGAGCCCAGGGGCATTCTACCTCAGAGCAACACCCCCAGCCCTATTTTATTTTTTTATTTTGAAACAAGTTCTTGCTAAATTGCTGAGGCTGGCTTTAAACCTGCAATCCTCCTGTCTCAGCCTGCCAAGTGCTGGGATTACAAGCCTGTGTCACCATGCCTGGCCTTGGCTTCTGATCCTAAGGATATTAAAACTGAAGGAGGAAGATAGCTGTGTAGACAGGCACATGAACAGCAACAGGAAGCAATGATTGTCCACCAGGCAACAAGGGAGGAGACAGAAACCTACAAAAGATAAAGAGGAACGCCAGTAAACCTGACTCCCAAAGCTCTTTAGTGGATGTACAAAGAGGCACGTGTTTAGCAAGCACTGATTGAAGCACCATGGATTTGTTCAACTTTTGCAGAATACTTCTATTCTTCTGTTGGGCTACCGGAGTAAATTCTGGTTAATAAAACTTAGACAAAAGTCCAACAAAATGGAAAATCTGGAAGAAATTGACAATTTTTTAGATACATACAACCCTCCTAAATTGAGTCAAGAAGATATAGAAAACTTAAATCAACCAATAAAAATCAAAGAAATAGAAACAGCAATAAAAAGTTTACCATCAAACAAAAGCCCAGGGCCAGATGGTTTCCCAAGTAAATTTTATAAAACATTTATGGAAGAACTAATCCCAATACTCCTCAAACTATTCTGTGAAATCAAAAGAAACGGGACCCTCCCAAACACTTTCTATGAAGCCAATATCACATTAATACCAAAGCCAAATAAAGACAGTTCAAGAAAAGAAACTATAGGCCTATATCACTGATGAACCCAGATGTAAAACTGCTAAACAAAATACTAGCAATGCGCATTCAAAACCACATCAAGAAAATTATCCACCATGACCAAGTCGGGTTCATACCAGGGATGCAAGGCTGGTTCAACATATGAAAAACAATCCATGTAATTCACCACATAAACCAACTTAAAGACAAAAATCACATGATCACCTCAATTGATGCTGAAAAAGCATTTGACAAGATTCAACACCCATTCATGCTAAAAGCACTGCAGAGAATCGGAATAGAAGGAACATACCTCAAAATCATAGAGGCAATATACAATAGACCTACAGCCAATATCATATTAAATGCAGAAAAACTACAAGAGTTCCCACTAAAAACAGGAACAAGACAAGGATGTCCATTATCACCTCTTCTGTTCAACATAGTACTTGAGACTCTAGCCAGAGCAATAAGGCAAGAGAAAGAAATCGAAGGGGTAAAAATAGGGAAAGAAGAACTAAAACTATCCCTCTTTGCAGATGACATGATATTATACCTAGAAGACCCAACAAAGTCAGCCAAAAAACTTATAGAACTGATCAACAAATTCAGCAAAGTGTCTGGATACAAAATCAATCTTAAAAAATCAGAAGCTTTCCTCTATGCCAACCATAAAACCACTGAAAAAGAAATC
>PVLC010045381.1:0-11722 GCA_004027655.1 Graphiurus murinus | reverse complement strand
CTTCTGCATATTAGAGAAAACATATGACTCTTAATTTTCTAAGACTGGGTAATCTCACTTAACATTTTCTCCAGGTCCTTCCATTTTCCTGCAAATGAAATTATTTTGTTCTTCTTTATTACTGAGTAGAATTTTATTGTGTGGATGACCCATAATTTTGTGATCCATTCATCTGTTGATTGGTTGGTTGGTTGGTTGGTTGGTTGGTTCTATAATTTGGCTATTGTGAATTCTGCTGCTATGAACAGGGATATGCACATATTAATATAATTCTCTTAAATAAGATAATTCATTTTTAATCAAAGTTTTAAATACCTTCTATAATACTAAGGTTACAAGGAAGAACTTCTCCCTGCTCAAATACTCAGTCACATCATCTTGCTTTTGTCCAACAACTTTCAACACATTTACTGAGAATTATACCAAGAAATGTGGCTTAACTGACAGGATTGCATAAATTTTCTCAAACCTGAGATACTGGTGGAAGTAGGATGTCAATATAATGTCATAACATACTTTATTCAATATTTGCAGCAATAAACTTCAGAATGAACTATGACATACTATGATTCTTCTGTGTTAATAGAGGATAGAGTTGCCTGCATTTATATTTTTATATCCTCCTTTTAATGGCAGTTACAATTTTATCAGTCTTCTCCCCCCAAAAAAAATCTTTCCTGGAAATATATTTTCCCTTCCCACCCTCCATCAAGGAATACAAATCAAACTGTAGCAGAAGTAAGCTAAAAAAATTACTTATGAATCCTTTTTGTCTACAGTGTAAATTACCAAAATGTATAGATTAACCATGGGAAATACAAACAATGGTGTTGTGATAGGAATCTTTGTCAGGCAGTATAGCCTTGAGAGTAGAGGCTTAGGTTTGAATCCCTGCTCCCATAACTAGACATTTGTCTTTGGAAACATTTGTAATTTGTCAAAGCCTACGTCCTTGTACATAAAATAACTTTTTCCTATGATTTTTGTGAGAATTGCAAGGATTAAAGCATTTATTACAGTGCTTCATTTATTATGGAGCTAAGTAATATCATTTCTCTTTCCCTTCTTAAAGAAGGGAAATTTTAAAAATTTGACTTCTCAGCAGCTCATGACCCAGCTGGCCTCTCCTTCATACACCCTCTTCTAGGCTTCTCTTGTATTTTTCCTTGTCTTCTAGCATCTTTAAAGGCTCTTTAGCTGGAGCTTCCTCATATATTCAATTCCTAAATTCCAGATTCCTTTGAGCTCAACACTAAGCTCCTCCTACTTTTATTTCTATACACTCTCACTAGGAAAACTGATCCTCTCCCAGGCCTCAAAGAGTACCTACCAAATTACCAGCTCAGTTCTCTCCTCTCAATTTTAGACCCATATATCCATGTATCTACTTGATAACTCAACATGGAGTTCTCGCAGACATCCCAAATCCACATGCTAAAAATTAAATCTTTAACTTGATTCTGACCCCAACACCTGCCCCTTCTCCAATCATCCCTTGCCCTAGAAATGTTCCATCATCTGTCCAATGACTCAAGTCAGCAATCCAAGTATCACCTGATTCTTCTGTCCCAACTCCCCATACCTAGTCCACTATCAAGCCTTACCAGTCCATAAGATGATCTTAAAGTTTCCTTTCAATTCTAAGATCTGGGTGTCTTTGAGGTAATGTCCAAAAGAATCAATAGACTTTAAAAGCCTCTAATAAAGTATCTTAATTATATTTTTTAAAAGGAAGGATTTGATTACAACTAGAAAATTTACTTAAAGGCAAAGAATATTCCTAAGCACATTAAGAATCTAGATGACTAAGTCCTATAGAATGTTAGTAGATTCTAAAGAAAAGGAATACCTGGCAAAATAAATTTGGAGAATGCTAGATTAAGCAAAATTAAGCAGATTTTCACTGCTATTATCATTACTACTTTTTCTAGAAGTTCTCAGAATTTTTAAACAGCCATTGTGAATCCATAAGAAGAACATGACCCAGATGTCATTTATTCACCTCCCTTTGGTTTATTTGGTAAAAGGGGCCCAAAGCCAACTTCATTATTCTCTGATTCACCCTCAGTTTCCCCAAGGACTGCCATTTGCTTCACATAGTTTTCATCTGGATCTTCTGGATGCCTGTCCTTCATATAACATTTCTCTTTGTGGCATCAGCAGAAGGATGAGTACAAAATTTGTTGTACAACTTTAGCTGCTCATTATTTCCCATAAGAGCATCAAACGAGTCTCCATTAGAAATATCAGACTTTTCTAACAGACCCGCATGCTTACAGTCAACTGATTTTTGACAAAGGAGCCAAAAAATACACTGGAAAAAAGATAGACTCTTCAACAAATGATGTTGGCAAAACTGGATAACCATATGCAGGAAAATGGAAATAAACCCCATTTTCTCACCCTGCACAAGAGTCAACTCAAGGTGGATCAAAGACCTGGAAGTCAGGCCAGAGACCTTGCAGCTACTTGAAGAGGGCATAGGACCAATACTTCAACACATAGGCACAGGTAAAAACTTTCTTGACAAGACCCCAAAAGCACAAGAAACTCAAAGGAAGATCAATACATGGGATTGCATTAAACTGAAGAGCTTATGTGCAGCAAAGGAAACTATCAAGAACCTCAACAGAGAGCCCACAGAGTAGGAGCAAATTTTTGCCAGCTACTCTTCTGATAGAGGACTAATATCTAGAATATACAGAGAACTCAAGAAACTCACAGCTAAGAAAACAAACAACCCAATCAAAAAATAGGCAAAAGATCTAAATAGACACTTCAAAAAAGAAGAAATACAAATGGCCAATAAATATATGAAGAAATGCTCTACATCATTAGTAATCAGAGAGATGCAAATCAAAACTACCTTGAGATTCACCTAACTCCAATCAGAATGGCAATCATCAAAAACACAAACAACAGCAAATGCTGGCAAGGGTGTGGAGAAGTGAGACCCCTAATACATTGTTGGTGGGATTGCAAATTAGTGCAACCACTTAGGAAAACAGTATGGAGGATCCTCAGACGAATGGGAATGAACCTACCATATGATCCAGCAATACCACTTCTGGGTATCTACCCAAAAGAATGGAAAACAACCTATCAGACCGATGATGCCTGTGTATCTATGTTTATATCTGCACAATTTGTGATTGCCAAAGATGGAACCAGCCAAGATGTCCATCAACAGATGAATGGATTACAAAACTATGGGATATATACACAATGGAATTTTACTCAGCCATAAAGAAGAACAAAATCATGTTATTTGCAGGGAAATGGATGCAACTGGAAAACATTATGTTAAGTGAGATTAGTGAGTCACAAAAAGTAAAAAATCATATGTTCTCCTTAATATGCAGATGCTAGGGAGAAAATGGGGCATAAGACGGACTCCAGATGAAGAAGGAGAAACCTCCGTTAAGTCAACTTCTTTGGGGGGAGAGGGGACACCCTAATGCACATGATGTACTTTCACAAACATATCAAAGTCAATCACTAAACTGAACTTGAGAAGGAAGGAGGGAGAGGGAGTGGGGTGGGAATTGGGGAAAGGTTAAATGAGAAATGTGTGCATGTATGCCTTTATCAGCTTGTACCTAACAAAAATATATGATTACAATGCACCAATTAAAATAAATAAATAAATAATAAAAAATTAAAAAAGAAATGTCAGACTTTCCTGATGGTTTAGAGGCTAGCACGAATATATCTCAGCAATGCAAACAATTCAGAATTGAAAATTAGATGCCTTGCACCTTCAAAGTCCTCCAGCCACCCCTTCACCAGGAGTTTCTTATTGGCCACCATTGTCCACTTATTCCAGAGTCCTGATATATTGCCTGATCTCTCTCATCTTCCTTATCCCCACTTCCTCCTCCTATCTATTATTCTTGACTTTTCTCGCCTCTCACACTGAGTGGTCTCTATTTTTAAAACATATCAGATTAACAATTTATTTGATTTCTTCTCTCCTTCCAATTCATGTCAATATACTCACATCTGCTCACCAAGCTATTTAGCTAATGAGTCACTTTTATAGAAAAACTCAAGACTTGGCTACCAGCTACCAAGGTAGAGTAATTCAGTATCTTATAAACAGTGATTGAGTTCTTGTGGAAGGAAGTGTCTTTCTTCAGGAAAAAAAAAAAAAACATGATTATGGAAACTCTGTTTTATTTCAAAACAAATTCTAGGATTTGTGTTTCACAGAACTCTTCGAAATCACAAATTTTCAGAGAGAGAGAAGACAAAAGCAAAGTGGCATCTCACAGTAAGTCAGTGTAGAGAAGTAAATGTAAGGAAAGCTAAACAGTCTGAAAGATCAAAATTCCTTGCAGAGTCTTGTCTCCTCCACCAACCTCTTCACATGCACACCCATGTATACCCCTTCCCAGGTTAGTTCCCCACCAACATCTTCTGGGAATCTGCTCAGCAAGGCCTTAAACTCCTGTGTGAGAGCAGGTTGCTCTGAGCAGGTCCCACAACCACTCAGTCCACTAGGTTCAATGACACTGCTCAAGAACATGGAGCTGAGATATCAGTCCAGAACACCATGGTTGCTGGTGGCTGTGTTGTTAGTCTCCAACACCAGTCCCTCTGATTCTGAGCATCCGTCAGCACTACATCTGCAGCCCCTGCACTACATGCTCACTCCCAGGGCTCACAGGGCTCAGCCTTCCCCAGAGCTTCTGCCATACCTCCTTCTTTTTTTTTTTTTTTTGGTACTGGGGATTGAACTCCGGAGCATTCTACCTCCGAGCTATACCACCAGCCCCATTTTTTATTCTTTATTTTGAAACCGAGTCTCACTAAATTGCGGAGTGCCTCACTAGGTAGCAGAGGCTGGTCTCGAACCGGGATCCCCCAGTCTTGGCCTCCCGCATGCTGGGATTACAAGTGTGCGCCACCAGGCCCAGCTCCATATCTCCTTCTTATCAACATTGCTCACTCCCAGCAGAGTCCCTAGACAGCTGCCTTGTCCATGCTCCTGACCCTTTCAGGATTTTTATTCTCAAAACTATCTCCTCCCCTGGAGGCACAGGGACCTGCCAGTTCACTTACATACTATCTATGGCTGCTTTCTACTCTAATTATAGAGGCCTTATAGCCCCAAAGCCTAACATATTTACTTAGAGGCTCTTATACTAAGTTTGGTGACCTCTACCATAGATGGTAAAACTGAACAGCATTATTTTCCCATTTAGCCATTTGACTAGGACCCACTTGGTACACATAGACTAGCAATTTTATCTGCAAAAAGTAACAAGGTAAAAGAATCAATGAGAGAAAATAAGAATCAATGGTTGAAACATTTTTCTGGCACATGTCTGGGATTGTCTGGGATATTGCAGGCCACTCTGATCATGAAACCTAAATAAACAGACAATATTTAAAAACCGCATGGGAATAACTCCAAAATGAGGATCACGACTGTCTCTGAGTGAAGGAAGAGTGTGCTCAGGGAAGGGGTAGAAAGGATTTCAATGGGTTTATAACAAAGGAGTTTCAAGCTGAATGGTGAGAATAGGCTTATTTCTTTGCATATGCTGTGTATCTTCTAAATACATTCCCTCTTCTCAGCCCTGCCTTGAACCATAGAGGATGATCTATGTGGACTTCATCAAAGGTCCCTTTTGCTTCCTGTCTTCTGACTGGGTCCAACAGATAGGAAGCCACAGCAGGACCCAGAGAGAGGCAGGAAAATCAGGATATTTGCTCCCCCAGCTCCCAGTGGACTGGGTGTGGCCCTTGGCTGAAAGCCACACCTCCCAGCAGTAATTCTTCCTCTTCTGCCCCTTGCATTAGTTATCTAGTGCTGTATAATAAATGACTCTAAAACTTTGCAGCTTAAAAGAACAAATATTTATTTTCCCACATATTTTTGGTGCCTTTGCCTCAGGGCCTCAGCTAGAGCTATAATCTCACCCTAAGGCTCAACCAAGGGAGGACCCACTTCCGACTCATCCATACTGTGTTGTCAGGGTCAGTTCCCCACAGACTGTTGGACTGAGGCATTACTCAGTTTCTTCACAAGGGCCCCTCATGAAGCAGCTCAAGTCATGGCAGCTGACTTCCCTGGGAGCAAGCAAGTGAGACTACAACAAGCAAGACAGAAGACAGTCTCTTTCTAACCTAATGGAATTGGCATCCCGTTGTTTTTGGCATGTTCTATTCATTAGAAGCAAATGACTAGGTTCAGTCCACACTCAAGAGGAAGAGTACAAACACCATACTTTTTGGGATGTGGGAATCAGTAGGGGCCACCTTAGAGACTAATTATCATACCCCTTCAGGCCTGGAGAAAATAACCAGCTGTTACTAGGCCTGAAGTCACTGAAATGATCCAGGTGTCTCTAGACCCTGGTAAATAGCCCCCAATTAAGCTCTCCTCAATTAATCTCAGTTTTCGAGGACTCTGATTTTAAAGTGAAATAAAGTATAATCAATAAGAGGAAAGTAGCTGCAAATTAAGCTTGGAAACAAAGGACTCACTGACTAATATTCAGAAGGTTTGAAGGCTATAAGGGTAATAATTGAAAGTCTGAGAGTCTTTTCCAAAACCACTCAGTGTAAAAGACAAAAGTAAAAATAACCTCAGCAAGATTTTTAAACAAGCACAAATGGAAGCACACAGCCAAAACGAGGAGAGAATGAAGTTCAAATAAAACTTTTCCATTATAAGTGGTCCTAATCTTTCCTCAATCCTTACACAGGAAGTGAGATGTGTTCTGACAGAACAGGGAATGATAAGGGGCTGGGAGAGAAAGAAAATGGGGAACTAGAAAGAAAGATAAGAGCAATAATGAAAATTAATCATAACATCTGGGAACATTTAGACGACCTTTATGGGAGCAGAGACTCAAATTCCACTGGAGCTAATTACCTGATTTTCAACTTTGACTTTACACGAAATATGAATCTAGAGAATAAAACAAATGTTTACCTTTAATGAAATGACTTTCAGGTAATAATGCGTTGCTCTCCATCAGGCTGAAGAAACCTTTCCATCTCTAACGTTCTTGCCAGCGCTCGACATTTTCATCAGTCACTCCCATACTCACTAAGCTGAAGTTTAGTACTAATGCTAAAATAATTTACATTTTTATTAAAATTCTTACGCTTCCTAGAGAATTATTTTTATCCTCCCAGTATCTAACATGCTCTGAAAAAGAAATGGGAAGCAAGACTTTACATGTTATCTCAATATCTATAGATTTGAACAGGATCCTTGTCATTCAGAGAGAGGCCAGGGAATGGGGCCAGCATTCCACCCTTACCTTCTTCTCTCCTCCACCCATGTGTGAGTCTTCAGGCCAGAGTGGAACCAGTTGTTTCTTTTTTTAGATGTTTAGACATTAGATAAGAGCTGCAAACATAATAAACAAAGAGTAAACATGAAATGGATGGAAGCTTTTATCCTTAGTTATTGCATGACTTAAGAATTCTCTAATTTTCCACTGAGAATTGAAAAAAAATGGCCAAACACTTTTGAAAGATATTGATATTTATAAAACATATCCTCTGATTATCTGATCTGAATAAGAAAGCATATTTTTAAATCAAGAGTAATTTTCAAAATGAGTAGGATTTTATTATTAGGGGACTAAATTTTATTTTTAATAGGTACTTATACATAAAGTTCATTTATGATATTACCTACCAAGTATATAATCAGATTAACTTGGTTTTCCTGTTGTGACCATCTGAGAAAGCTTAAGTTTTTATAAAAAATTTGTAAAAAATTCTTCGTACTCTAAGAAGTAACCACCTCAAACTATAGTAAATGCCACTGGCCATTTAAATAAAATTCCCTAAGGAAGCTTACCATCAGCAAAGAAGACTCACCAGTCTACTATGTTATAGGTTACAGGTGAGTAAACTCCATTGATACCAATAAATCATTCAGGTCATTATATTGAGAGGAATCATAGTGTAATAGCAGCAGCATAACTACATCACTTTCTCCATCTGTATTAACTGGCTTCATGTAGGTCTCATTGCTTCCTTTTTTGGATTACTCATTGAGAAGGAACATAGTTTTCTTAATATTTATTTTTTAAAATAGGTCACAAATAAATGCAAGTCAAAGACTTGGAATAGGAACAAAAACCCCATTGTGAATGATAACGTTAACTTTCACTTGATTTAAAAAACTGTAGTATAATTTTTACATAAAAAGAGGCATTGCCTTGAGTATAATACGTTTGAATTATGCAGAGCTTTGTCCCTCAGAGTTCAGAGCTCCTCATTATCTAGAGAGAGATGACTGAACTACAGAATAATAAGATGATATATTTGAAAAGAAATGCTGGTACATTTGATTTAATCAAAAGATGATAAAAATGACATTATCAGCTCTTTCAGACAAGAAAAATGACTTGTTTGAAATTGGACATCAAACAAAAATTATACAATGGCATCCCATTATAACTAGATAATTTTTTAAATATCCACTCCTTCCTCCAATGCATATTGGCTCACCAAATATTTATTGAACCCTACTACATATGCTAGGCACTGAGAGTAAATAGACAAGTAGAACACAGTCTCTGGTCTCCTAATACTTACTGTCTATAGAGAAAAAGTAAGTAACTCATTGAAATAATTGGAGATAAGGACTCTAACAGAGATAAACATTTCATAATGGTATCTCATTGCTGTTAGAAATATGTCATAGTCTCATTTAACAGGGTGTATCATTCTTAAAGAGGACAGTAAGACACTGAATCCCCAAACACCCCATTTCTGTTCCAACAATCTAACCAAGATAAGGGAACAATGAGAGCAAGCCTGGGCCAGAATGTCCAGATACGTCTCTTGAAGGACACTGGCTTTCTCTTATACATACTGGGACCCAGGACAAGCTAGAGTTATCTGTACAAAGCTACTCTTGCATGTCTGCCAGGACAGGTGTTCCTTGGGATACTGGTCATACAGGCAAACTAAACAAGCCGATGACATCACCGTTGCTGCAGCCTAACATACAAAAGCCCTCTCTCAGTGGGAGTAGATGCAGAACTGAGGTCATTGTGGAAAAGATACATGTCACTCATCCAGCCATCTGTCACTAGACCAAAGACCTAAGGGATGGAGGTGCTGCTTGGTGAAGCACCTTGAAGGACAGAGATGTTATCTGTTTGGCCTATCATCACTTAACTCTTCAGTAAGCAGTTACTGATTTCTTGTGAGCTGTCCAAATGAATCATGTCTTACATGCAGTCTCCAGGCACTTCCTTAGGCCTCTCCCCAACACACCCAACTGCCCTGGTACAACAAGGCTGGGGACATTACACAAGGTATAGAGCATTTCTTAACATCTCTATTGGTGATAATATCACCTTGAAGGTGAGAAAAGGAAAGCAAGGTGCCAGTCTGTTTTAGACATTTTCTCACCACATACTATTAATATCACTATTTTGGAAGAGAAATAAAAGACTCTGGTGAGTAAACATTGAACTGATAAACCAGACAACCAAAAAAAAAAAAAGAAAAAAAAACAATTTTGACAATCAAACTCTATTTCCTCAAGTATTTCCCTATGCCTTAAAGAGAAATTAATTAATAACAGATATGCCTATCCATTCTACCCCACAGCTCAGGTGTATCAACAGCCTTGAAATCAGATGGGCCATGAGGAATTAGCATGAGTGTATGCATTGAAAAGGAAGGAGGGTCTGAGTCCTGATCACAGAGACATTAAACCTCTCCCTTTTGGACTATTCTAATTTCTTCTCCTCTAATATTTCCTCAATTTGAGTTTGCAGAATGAGGGGCAGAAGTTACATGGCTGAGTTAAACTCCTCTCATCTGTTTTCATCCTGTGGGGGGAAATGCTCTGGTTAACTCCAAAAGTTTATGGGTTCTGATCCAGGTGGGCAAATGGGAGGTCAGATCTGTCCACACCACCAGGTCAACTATTTATTTTATTCCTTTGTCGAGAGCCCCATGGAAAGAGTGCTCAATTTGATCAAAACATATAACTAAGTCAACACCTAGAAAAGTGTTTCCAGAAGCCATTCTGCAATGAGCACTTACTACATTACAAACATGTTCCTCCTTGCTAGATTTCATGTTCTCAGAGGGTCAAGACTGTTATGGACTAAATGTTTGTTTCCTCACCCAAAATTCATATGTTGAAATCCTAACCAACCTCCAAAGTAATGGTTTCAGGAAGAGGGGTCTTCGGGGCCATTAGCTCATGAAGGTGGAGTCTTCATGAATAGGGTTAATTCCCTTAGCAAGAGACCCCAGGGAGCTTTCTGGCTGCCACATGAGGATACAATACAGAAGTGCACAACCTAGAAGAGGTCCTCATCAGAATCCAACCATACTGGCATACTGATCTTACACTTCCAGACTTTAGAACTGTGGGAAATAATTTTTCATTATTTATAAGCCACCCAGTCTAATGGTACTTTGTTATGGCAGCCCAAACTAAGCCAGGGACCAAGTATTTTCATCACTATGTCCCCAATGTCTGGTACACTTTTTCCCTGCATGAGAAGCTTCAGAACTTGGGTATTCTAAACAACTGAAGGAATTAAAGATACTTTAAAGGGTTCATACTAAAGTCAAATCTTCTTTTTGCTATTGATGTTATAATCTATGATTAGTTCCAAGTTATAGCTCTGGGCTTTCTCTAATGAGCTGCTATGAAATGAGTAAGATGGTGGTCAGAATACAACCAACATGGAAAATAATAAACTTCTACTCTAATTGTCTCAACTTTTTCTGAGAACCAAAGTGAATTGTGACATTTCAAAGTTCTCACACTTAACTATAAATGCAGTCAGAGTGGGGTATTTACTTGTCTTTGTAGCTCTTCCCCTATCTTCCTACCCCAATTTCATCCCAGGACCTAGGACAGTTTCCAGAACACAGAAAATCTAACAAATATTTGTCAGTTGCTTGGAATTTCTTTAAAGCTAACTATGTTGCAGGGGAGGGAAATATATATTCTTATAAATCTTCATATATTTGAAAATCTCAGCGAGTCAGCCATGCGTGGCGCACGCTTATAATCCCAGTACTTGGGAGGCTGAGACCGGAGGATCTGGGTTAGCAGCCAGCCTCAGCTACTTAGTGAGACCTTGTTTCAAAATAAAGAATAAAAAAATAGGGCTGGGTGTGTAGCTCAGAGGTAGAATGCCCCTGGGTTCAATCCCCAGTACTGCGCAAAAAAAAAAAAAAAGAAAAGAAAATGGCTGAGTCTATTGCCAATTTTTAAATTATTTTTGTAGGGTTTCCTTATAACTTTACTGCATAACATTTTAAAATTGAACAGAAAACCATTTAACTCATTGAAATTCAGCTGCCCACTTGCTCAAAAAAGATATTTATATAGTCATTTGTTTCTCCAGTAGGAATAACTGGTCCCCTGAATGCAGAATCAAATTCTTTTTATGGTGTTTCAATCATTAAGTATATCTAAAAGGCAGAATTATCTGGCATTTCATTGGAGTTTTATTGAATTCTTTAATACTATCTATGCACATAAGGACATAAAATTTTTCTTGCTGTACTCTAGATATCATTCACTATCGATATCATTCATAGCCACCCAGATAAGAAATTGGGTTAACCACAGTTCACTTTTTGCCTTCAAAAATGATGTCCTCCAAACATTGGGACAAGAAATCTATATTTTATTTTATATTCAGTATGGCTTCTAGTCATTCCCATTATGAATTCTATGCTACAAATAAATCAATTCTAATTT
>PVLC010045380.1:0-11821 GCA_004027655.1 Graphiurus murinus | reverse complement strand
GATTGAACCCAGGGGCAGTCTACCTCTGTGCTGCACCCCCAGCCCTATTTTATTTGTATTTCAAAATGGCCCTGCTTAGTGCCTGAGGCTGGCCTCCCCCCTAGGATCCTCCTGTCTCAGCCTCCCAACTACTGGGATGACAAGCGTCTGCCACCCCACCAGGCCCGAGTTTCTATTTAAAACTCAACTCCTGCCTGTGGAACCATCACCTCCAATTCAGAAAAAGAAAGCCAGACTCCACCTACAGACTCCAGCCTCCGCGCTGACTCTCGGGCAAAAACGGAGAAACACCTGCCACCCTCCACCTCCCACTCACAGGTGCGCGCCAACCTGCAGCTCCTAAGGCAAAGTTAACTTGGTTGAAATGCAGCCACCCAGCCGGGCGTGGTGGCGCACGCTTGTAATCCCAGCATTCGGGAGGCTGAGACCGGAGGATCCGGGTTCGAGGCCAGCCTCAGCTACCTAGTGAGGCACTCTGCAACTTAGTGAGACCCTGTTTCAAAATAAAGAATAAAAAATAGGGCTGGGGGTGTAGGTTGGAGGTAGAATGCCCCTGAGTTCCATCCCCAGTACCGCAAAAAAAAGAAAAAAAGAAAGAAATATAAACTAAAAGGGGTCGGGGTGTGGCTCAGTTGTGGAACTTTCCTAGGTTCGAGCCCCAGTCCCAGCCTCCTAAGCCGGGCATGGTGGCACACGCCAGACACCCCAGTACTTGGGAGGCTGACACAGGGGGATAGCAGGGCAGAGGACAGCCTCAGAAGGTTAGCAAGACTGTTTCCATAAACAAATAAATAGGGTTGGGGCTGTAGCTTAGTGGTAGAGCGCCCCTGGGTGCAGCCCACACACGCACACACACTGCAGACACCTCGCATTTTAAAGGAGTCAGTGGAGGGAAGGTTCTTATTCTAACGTTACTAACTCCTGCAAGGATTCTGACTTCTGGATATAGGTGCTCCACTTCCCACACACACACACACACACACACACACACACACACACACAAAAACCCATCAAAGTCGAGCACAAGGGCCCACGTCTGTCATCCCAGGACTTGGGAGCCTGAGACAGAAGGATCACAGGTTGGAAGTCAGCCTCAGCAACATCGTGAGACCCTGTAGCAAAGTTAAAAATAATGATAAAGCCAGGCGCGGTGGCGCACGCTTGTCATCCCAGTACTTGAGAGGCTGAGACAGGAGGATCGCAGGTTCAAGGCCAGCCTCAGCAATTTAGTGAGGTCCTCTGCAACTTAGTGAGACCCTGTTTCCAAATAAAATATAAAATAGGGGCTGGGGGTGTAGCTCAGAGGTAGAATGCCCCTGGGTTCCATCCCCAGCACCAAAAAAAAAAGGTCAATCATTGGCCCAAAAGAGGCAAGTCAGGTACAGCTACAGGTGTTAACTTGGGGTGCACACAGGTCTTTGCGAGGCCCCCAAACACACACAGAACAGTGTCCCCCAGTTTTGCCAAGCAGTGGCCACCCCGTAGAGTCCCCACCCCTTGCTCTGAGGAGCAAAGCTAGCAAGGAGAACCTCAGATGACTGGAAAAAATGGGACAGGGGTCATCTTGTCATCCCAGCTGTGAAAATGTGCAGCTCGGAGGCCCCCCTGCTCCAGGCGCACGGGGAGCGGCGCTTTGGTCTGCATTCAGGGGCAAAACGCATCTGGGGTTCGGACCTCAGCGGCGAAGATGCCCGCGCAGGGGCCAACAAGGCGGCCGTTCACGCGGCCCGGCTTCCTCCGCGAGTTCTCGCCCACTGCGAAACAAAGGCAGACTTGTATCTGCAGAACATCTTAGAGAAACGGGAAGAAATTAGCCCTTCCTGAGACTGCTGGAAAAATCAACTGCCAGAAGAGCAGCCGGCCTCCCCTCACGCCATCAAAGGCTTCTTGCTACTCAGAAAGTCTTTAAAAAAAAAAAAAAAAACAGAAGAGACACCCTAATTCCTAATTTTTTTTTTTTTTTTTTTTTTTTTTTGCAGTACTGGGGATTGAACTCAAGGGCATTCTACCTCCGAGCTATACCCCCAGCCCCATTTTTTATTCTTTATTTTGAAACCGGGTCTCACTAAGTTGCGGAGTGCCTCACTAGGTAGCTGAGGCTGGCCTCGAACCCGGATCCTCCGGTCTCAGCCTCCCAAATGCTGGGATTACAAGCGTGCACCACCACGCCCGGATAATTTAATTTTTTTTTGAACTGAGGATTGAACCCAGGTGTATTCTGCCTCTGAAGTATAAGTATACCTCCCAACCTTTTTTATTCTTTACTTTGAAACAGGGTCTTGCTAGGTTGCTGAGTTGCTGAGGCTGGCCTCAAACCCACAATCCCATTCTCAGTCTCCCAAGTACTGGGATGACAGGCGTGCACCACCATGCCCGGCTAGAGAGTCCCTAATTTAAAAATAAGGTGGTTCCCCTATTAGAGGGGTCATTCATGCCCGGCATGGTGATACACACCTATAATCCCAATACTCAGGAGGCTGAGACAGGAGGATCTCCGATTCAAGGCCAGCCTCCTCAACTTAACAAGACCCTGTTTCAAAAATAAAAGCCAGGTGTGGTAGCGCATGCCAGGTGGGAGGCTGAAACAGGAGGACTGCAGGTTTGAGGACACCCTCCCCAAGTAGTAAGACTCTCATCAACCTAGTGAGACCATGTTTCAAAATAAAAATTTTAAAAAATAGGGCTTAGGTTGTAGTGCAGAGGTAGAATGCCTCTGGGTGCAATTCCTAGTACATATATATATATATAACAAAATAAAAATAAATAAAATAGGGCTGGGGGTATAGCTTGGGGGTAAAAGACCCTGGCTTCCGTCTTCAGTACCATTGAAAACAACAGCAAGGAGAGGCCAGAGGCCAGTCTGATCGTTGAGGCCAAATCTCCCAGAAGGCAGAGGGGATAGAAAATCACGTGTAAGGGGCCGGGGCCGGGGCTGGGGCTTAGTGGTCGCCCACCTGCCGGGCATGTAAGGCCCTGGGTTCAATGCCCAGCACCACCAAATAACTAAATTACTACGACGGCTGGCGTCAAGGCAGGTGGTGAGGTCCAGCCAGGCGGCTGGGGGGCGCGTGTCTCCTGAAGCCACCGGCGCCCCTCCCCAGAGGCTGGATGTAGAGGTGGCAGCTGGCGGGGTTTGTGCCACTTAAAAATAGCCGGCTCCCCGCCCAAAGCTTCTCCTCCAGGTAAATTAGCATAGGTAGGAGGCAGGAGACTGGGCAAGCTATTTCGCCCAGCATGACGGCAAGCAAGCAGAACCCAACAGGGGCTATGTCATTTGTTTGTTTGTTTTTGTTTTGTTTTTCCGGTTCTGGGGATTGAACCCAGAGGCCTTCTACTTCTGAGTTACGCCTCCAGCCCTTTTTCTAAAGATCTTATTTGGAAACAGGGTCTCCCTCAGTTGCTGAGCGTCTCCGTAAGTTGCTGAGGCTGGCCTCGAACCTGCGATTCTCTGGTCTCAGCCTCCCAAGTACTGGGGCTTTAGTTATTTACTTAATTATGTAATTATTTATTTCTGTGGTGCTGAGGAATCAATCCAGAGGCCTTCTACCGCTGAGCTACACCCCAGGCCCTATTTTTTTTTAATTTAATTTACTTTTTTGAGACAGAGTCTAAGTTGCAGAGGGCCTCACTAAGTTGCTGAGGCTGGCCGAGAACTTGGATCCTCCAGTCTCAGCCTCCCAAGTACTGAGATTACAAGCGTGCACCACCACATCCGGCAGAATTTCATAATTTAAACTTGTTCTTTGTGGGGGTTGGCCTTTAATGTAAATCACACTTTTGGTATAGTATGAGTAAAGAACTGAGAATTAAGTATCCTATTTCTTTTTACCCTAAGAAGTAATCCCCAACTCAACCTGAAATGTAAGAATTAATCAGGAAAACACTATGCTTGTGAGGATAAAAACAATTAAGCCGGGTGTGGTGGCGCACACTTGTAATTCCAGTACTTGGGAGGCTGAGACAGGAGGATTGTGGGTTTTGCAGCCAGCCTCAGCTACTTAGTGAGGCCGTCTGCAATTTCGTGAGACCATGTTTCAAAACCACAAAATAAAAAAGGGCTGGGGGGTGTACCTTGGAGGTAGAATGCCCCTGGGTTCAATCCTCAGTACAAAAAAAACCAACCGACAAAACAAAACAGTATTGTGGCAATATTGTTTCGCTTTATTCTTTCTCCTTTCTCTGTGCCTAGACTGAGCGGCGTGGCATTCACATACACGGCGCCGGCTTCTAGAAAGCAGGTTATTCGAGTTTACCTGCTTGCGGCTCACAATGGTCCCTCCCCGTGACCTGCAGAGCCAGTCTTGGAACCAGCAGGGTTGGGCAGGGCAGAACGTCCCCCCAAGGGCTCTGGGCCAGCTCGGGGAGTAGGAGGCAGGGCCAGAAGAGTCACCCAAACAGCTGTGCCAGCTAAGAAAGACAGCCACGGACCCCCGGTCTCGCTAAATTGCTGAGGTTGGCCTGGAAGCTGCCACCCTCCTGTCTTCGCCTCCCAAGTCCTGGGACGGCGAGCGTCACCACCACGCCTGGCTCTGGAGTTTTCCTCCGTGAGAAAGCTAACACAGGAGCAGGTGCGCATGGCTGCGATTTTCCCCGGGCTTGGTCTCCTCCTTTGCTGTCCTTTCCCAAGTGCTGGGACTCCAGGCCTGCACCTCTGTCCCCTCCTCTCAGTTCTGATAAGCAGCTAGGATGGCTTCCCCAGGCCCCCCGCCCAAGGCCTACTCCAAGATCCAACAGCCACAGGGTTCCGTCCGTCACCAGAGAGACCTGTCAGGACCCTGCTGTGTCACACCGGCCAGGACCCACCATGAGCTGTGTTCGGGGTTGCCCTCGACAGCCCCAAAGGCAGCTTATTGATCTGCTCCGTCCCCAGGGCGGGGGGCAGGGCGGACAGCTGCCTGGCCCCCAAGCCAAGCCACCTTTCTATGGTCCTGGGGATCGAACCCATGGGCGCTCTTCCTCCGAGCTACACCCCCAGCCCTGTTTTATTTTCTTATTTTGAAATAGGGTCTCTCTAAGTGGCTGAGGGTTTCACTAAGCTGCTGAGGCTGGCTTGGAACCTGTGCTAATCCTCCTGTCTCAGCCTCCCAAGTACTGGGATTATAGGTGTGTGCACGGAGGCCTGGGTATTGTATTTCTTTTATTTTTTTCTATTTATTTATTGCTTGGGATTGAAGCCAGGTGCATTCCACCTCCAAGTTATACTCCCAGCTGTATGTATGTATGTGTGTGTTGAAATAGGGTCTCACTCGGTCGCTGAGGGTCTCGCTAAGTTGCCAAGGCTGGTCTCAAACCTGCGATCGTCCCGTCTCAGCCTCCCAAGTCCTGGCATCCCCGGCGTTCACCGCCCTGCCCCACCCGGCACCAGGCCACTTTTCTAGCGCTGCTGCCTCTTTAGCCGGGACCGCCTGAGCTGGCCGGCCTCTTCCAGCAGAGAGGAGGGCACGGCAGAGAGTGCTCGCCGAGCCACGGGTGAGAGCTAGCAGTTCTACGCTGTGTCCTGGTTGGGTTCCTTGACTTGTTTTTCCAGACCTGCGTGTGTTTTCCAAAGCCGGGGGGCCCCCGGCGTCCACTCGCGCCCCATCTTCTCTGGCTGCCTTTCTTATTCTTCCGCATGTGCTCCAAGGCCAAAGTGAACTTGCAAGGGACAGCGCAGAGTCCAGCAAGGAGCTAGGAGCCACGGGAGCCGCTGCCAGGAAGGCAAGCAGAGGGAGAGCGAGGAGCCCGAGGAGTGAGGCCAGGAGAATGTGCAGCCACCCACGGCCACGGGCCGCCGGCCAACTGGGACATTCCTCGCCCACCCACCGCCCTCCCCCGCCAACTGCTGGCCTCCTGGGTGCATTCAATCCAAACTAGGACACCTCTCTGCTTTCTCATTTCTGCTTTTATTCATTTATTTACTTGCGGCTCCGGGGATGGAACCCAGGGGCATCCTACCTCTGAGCTGCATTCCCCAGCCCTAGTTTATTTTTGTTTTGAAACAGGCTCTTACTCGGCGGCAGAGGGGGAGGGCCGAGTTAGTTGCTGAGGCTGGCCTCTGACCTGTGATCCTCCTGACTCGGCCTCCCAAGTACTGGAATTCCAGGCCTGTGCCACCACACCCAGCTGCTTTTGTTTGTCTGTATTTACTTATTTATTGGTACTGGGGATTGGACCCAGGGCCACTGTACCACTGAGCTACATTCCCAGTCCTTTTTACTTTTAATTCATTTGTTTTGTTTACTTTTTTTGGTACTAGGGATTGAATCCTGGGGCAGTCTACCACTGAGCTATACCCCCAACCCTTTTTACATTTTTTTTTTTTTGAAACAGGGTCTCACTAAGTTGCAGAGGTTGACCTCAAACCTGCAATCCTCCTGTCTCACCTCCCAAGTGTTGGGATTACAGGCGTGTCCCACCACGCTTGGCTCTTTTGTATTTTATTTTATTTGATTTGGTACAAGGAGTTGAACCCAGGGGTGTTCTACCTCTGACCCACATCCCCAGCCCTTTTTATTTTTAAGTTATTTTAAAACAGGGTCTCTCCAAGTTACTGTGTGCTGGCCTCTAATTTTCAATCCTCCAGTCTCAGCCTCCCAAGTACTAAACCAACAACTCCCCGCCCCCCCCCACACACACGCCAAGCAAAGTCTGACACTGGACGTTAAACCCTCAACTTGTCCTGTCTCTGTGTCTTAATCAAATAACTCACCACCTGACAAGCAGTTAGAAGTTAAACAGAGAACAGTCGAGTCAGTCAATTACCATCAAGATGTTCGACAGCCCTTTCCTCTTTTCTCCCTCTCTCTCCCTCTCTTTCTCTCTCTCTCTTTCTCTCTCTCTCTCTCTCTCTGCCTGCAACACCCATGCACATATTGGCATATTTTCCTCTAGAGAAAATCTTTAAAAACTGGTAGGATCCCCCCAACCCCCATTGGTACTGGGGATCGAACCCAGGGGCATTTTACCTCCAAGCTACACACCCTCAACCCTTTATTCATTCTTTGTTTTGAAACAGGGTCTCACTAAGTTGCTGAGGCTGGCCTCGAACCTGTGATCCTCCGAGTGTCTCAGCCTCCCAAGTCCTAGGATACCAGGCGTGGACCACCGCACCCAGCCACCTCTGTGTTTTCAACGCGCAGCTACCTGGATCATACACCCCTGGTTGCAGATCCAGAAGAAATCTATAGCCACGCTCTGGTGGGTCATTACCGAGACAGGAAGGAAGACAGTCTCCACCCCAGCGTTCCCCCCGGGGCGGGAGCGGCTCATGAAACAGGTAAAGGGCCACTGAACCAGGGGACGAGGAAATGTTCCCTGTCGCTGCGCCAACGGGTGACTGCAACATTCTCTTTCCCTAAATAACCCAACAGAGCAGGGCTTTCCTGCCTGGTGCAAGAGAAACCCAGGAGCAGGCGGGCAGCTGGCTGGCTGCAGACAAGGCCGATGCCCGTTCCTAACAGCCAGGAAACTCGGGAGGGCGAAGGGACTGAGTCACGGAGCTGGTGGGGGATCCGAGGGGAAGACCTGCCCCTTCCCTTCCCAGTCACGCCCCATCAGCACTCAACCGGAAAGGAGAGCAAAGGTGAAAAGCATAGATGTGTGTTATGACATTGTATTTACATGCAAATGAAACACACACACAGATTTAAATATATTTAAATTTCAAATGTAAATTATATATATATTTATATATATATATATGTATATATATATATTGTTGTTGTTTTCCTATGTCCTTAAGGGGTTTTCTTGAATTGTTTGGGTTTGCTATTTATTTATTTACTTACTATTTTTGTGTGTGTATGGTACTGGGGATTGGAATCAGGGGCCTTCTACCTCCGAGCTACATCCCCAGCCCTGTTTTATTTTGAAACAAGGTCTCCCTAGGTTGCCATCAGTCTTGTTAAGTTGCCGAGCCTGGCTTCGAACCTGCGGTCCGCCTTGTCTCAGCCTCCCAAGTACCACCACGCCCAGCTTTGCAATTGAATTAATTAATTTGCTTATTAATTAATTTATTTTGTGGTACTGGGGATTCAACCCAGGGCATTCAACTTCCGAGCTACACCCTCAGTCCGATTTCTTATTCTTTATTTTGAAGCAGGGTCTCACTAAGTTGCAGAGGGCCTCACTAAGTAGCTGAGATGGCTGTGAACCTGTGATCCTCCTGCTCAGTCTCCCAAATGCTGGGTTTACAAGCATGCACCACCACGCCCAGCTTTATTTTTTATGGAAAAATAGGGTCTTGCTAAGTTGCTGAGGGCCTCTCTGTGTTCCTGAGGCTGGCCTCAAACTTTCAATCCTCTGGTCTCTACCTCCCAACTACTTCAGAATGCAGGTGTGCACCACTGCCCCCCAACTATGGGTTTGCTTTTTTTTTTTTTTCCTTAGTCATTTACTTATTTTGTAGTACTGGTGGTTGAACCACAAGACATTCTACCTCCAAGCTACACCCCCAGCCCTTTTCAACTTTTGTTTTGTTGAAACAGGGCCTCACTGGGTTGCTGAGTCTTGCTAAGTTGCCAAGGCTGGTCTTGAACCTGCATTCCTCCCATCTCTGCCTCCCACATACTGGGATTACAAAACGAATGTCTGTCCAACTGGAAATCAACTCCAGCACCCCCTCCCTTCCACCACCTAAAAAAGTCATGTGGAATTTTTGCAAACCGCCATACAGTAGAATCGGTATCCTGCTTATCATGAAAAGAGAACTCTCGCTTCTTGATTTTGGGAAATAGTATAAAGAATGAAGTTGAACTTTGTGAATGCTGCTGTGCCTGGCGTTCAGAGGGCCCGCCCAGGACACGGGCCGTGGAGAGGGTGGGTCTGCAGGAAACGGCTCCTGCTGGGGGGACTTACTTGGGTGTACTGGTGGGTTTCCAGTACCGACAGAAGAGGTACTGTCCGTCTGCGTTGACCAGGTGCGGGAGGTCCTGGTAGGGCACGTTCTGCGGGGTGCGCCGGGGAGAGCTTTCCTCTGGCATTCTGCAAGGGTCTTCAAGTCCTGGAAAGAACCAGGTGGACATATTCCAAAGTCAGAAAGACGGCAAAAATTCACACTGGTACCATGTTTTAAGAAAGCATTTAAAGCCGGCCGTGGCAGCAAACACCTGTCATGCCAGTATAGGGAGTCTGAGATAGGAGGACCTCAGGTTCGAGGCCAGCCTCCACAACTTAGCAAGACTCTTCACAATCTAGCCAGACAGTGTTTCAAAACAAAATAAATAAATAAAAAATAAAAATAAAAAGAGCTGGGGGTGTCACTCAGAGGTAGAATGCCCTTGGGTTCAATCCCCAGTAACACACACACACACACACACACACACACACACACACACATGCATTTGAAAACGACGCCTTCATTTGAAAGATTTTCTTTTAAATTACATACATTTCTTGCAAACCCCTCTGAGGCTGAAAAAAAAAAAATCTTCAGGAAATGCTCACTTTATCTTTTTAAGCGCCTCATTACAGCTCCCCCCCACCCCTTTCCCATCTGTGTTTATTTTCAATCATTTCGGAAACTTCATCTTAAGGACTATTTTAGCTGTAATCAAGCGGAAATTATAGTCTAGCTCGGTGGGTCCAAAGCCCCAGCTGCCAGAAGCCCCAGCGATCTTAAAATTTCCCAGGAGAGCCGGGCGTGGTATGCACGCCTGTCATCCCAGAACTTGGGGAGGCTGAGACTGGAAGATCGCAGGTTCAAGGCCAGCCTCAGCAACTTAGCAAGACTCTGAGCAACCTAGCCCGCCCCTGCTTCCAAATAAAAAAAATAAAAATCAAAAGAGCTGGGGGAGGGGATATCTCAGAGCAAGAACGCCCCTGGGTTCAATCCCCACTGCCACAAAAATAAAAAAAATAAAAACCTCCCAGGCAGAGTTTCCATTCCAGCCGCCACCCCCCTCCACCCCCTCCACTCCCCGTTCCCCGGTAACCAGGTGTCCGATTCCTCCTGGTTATTTCCCCTAATCTGAGATTTCCAAAAAATTGCCTGCACAAACCTGTTTCCATTACGTCCCGGGTTTTGCCTTTCCCACGACCGACCGATCGCCTCGGCCTCTAGCACCACAGCCAGGCAAACACGGGCTGTCCCCTCATCCCGGCGGCGGGCGCGGGGCCGGGGTGCTGAGCCCGGATCCCGCCCGCCCGCAGCTCACCCCGCGCTCCGTCCCTCCCCGGGGCGATGCCCACTACGAGTTCATGGCCCCGGCTCCCCTGGACGCCGATCGCCGCGGGGCTGGGGTGCAGCGAGCGATGGGGGCGCCCGCGCCCGCGCCCCGGGAAGCCCGGCCCCCCGCTCCGCGCGCCCCCGCGGCGCTCGCTCCCGCCCCGCGCGCCCCCGCGCCGCCCCCGACGCCGGCGACAAACTTTGCTCCCCGCATGCATGTGCGCGGCTGTCACCGGGGGCGGAGGACGGAGTTGACAGCGGCGGCGGCGGGGACAAGTTGGCCGGGGGGCGCGCCCCCGACCGATCCGCGGGAGCGCGCTGCGCGTGCACGTGGCACTCGGGAGCGCGCTGCGCGTGCCCGACGCGGGGACCCTCCCGTCCTCCTCCCGGCGGCCGCCCACCCCCCGGCGGTGGCGGCGGTTACCGGGGCCACGAGCGAGCGGCGCGCGGTCTCGTCCTGCGGATCCCGGCGGGCCGGCGGGCGCGCCACTTTATCCCGGGCCCGCGGTGGGTGGGGACGCGCGGGAGGCGGGAGGCGGCGCCCGGCCCACGTGTGCATGTGCGGGGACCACGCCCGCGGACGGGCCGCGCCCCGGGAGTGTAGGGGGGGGACGGTCACGGGGCTGCGGGGCCTCCGCGCCCCCGAGCACGCGCGCGCGCGCGCACCCGGACCCACAGGTGCACGCGCGCTCGCGCACAGGGGCGCTCCCGTGCGCGCGCGCACACACGGGCACCTGGGGGCGAGCTCGCAGACCCACGCGCAGGGACAGGCTACACGCTGAGACAGGCACATGGTGGCCATGTGACACACGGATGTGCCCCCCGCACACGCAAAAAAAAGTGGCAGAGAGACAGGTGCCGGCGTAGCTGGGCGTGCACATGCCGTGCAAACACATGCACACACACACCACACACAGATACCACCTGCATGCACACAGACCCACACGCATGCACACGCTACACACAGAGACACATGCCATCCACATGACACAGAAATGTCCTCAGACTCCTGCAAAAAAAGTGGCAGAGAGACAGGTGCAGGCATAGTGAGGCGTGCACATGCCGTGCGCACATACACACATACATGCCACACACACATACCACCTGCATGCACACAGGCCCACACGCATGGACATGCCACACGCAGAGACACATGCCATCCACATGTCACAGAAATGCCCTCAGACTCCTGCAAAAAAAAGTGGCAGAGAGACAGGTGCCGGTGTAGCTGGGCGTGCACATGCCGTGCAAACAGGCATACACAGATACCACCTGCATGCACACAGACCCACACGCATGCACACGCTACACACAGAGACACATGCCATCCACATGACACAAATGCCCTCAGACTCCTGCAAAAAAAGTGGCAGAGAGACAGGTGCAGGCGTAGCTGGGCGTGCACATGCCGTGCAAACACACGCACACACACACCACACACAGATACCACCTGCATGCACACAGACCCACACGCATGGACACGATACACGCAGAGACACAGTCAGACACAGGGTATTCACATGACACAAATGCCCTCAGACTCCTGCAAAAAGTGACAGAGAGACAGGTGCAGGCATAGTGAGGCGTGCACATGCCGTGCGCACATACACACATACATGCCACACACACATACCACCTGCATGCACACAGGCCCACACGCATGGACACGCTACACGC
>PVLC010045379.1:0-11815 GCA_004027655.1 Graphiurus murinus | reverse complement strand
TCAGAATGCAAGAGAGCTTACCTTCCAAGAAATATTAGCAGGTTAGAAGTATGTCATTGGGCACATGTTAGCAAGAGGGCAGGAAAAAGGCATATGTAACTAAGCAAGAAGAATCCAGAGAAAGGGTGGTTGGGGGTATATGTATCATTTCATCATAGGCTCAATAAAGAGACACTATTGGACTTTCCCAACCCACCAGGATAAGAATATTAGGTACAATGATTTGGAGCCAATAAGTGACTCAGGACCTCTCAATGGAATTCTATCATCCCCTCCCACACAGGCCCTCTTCCCTCCTAGGAAAACCATTAACTTACAGAAATGTCTGTTAAAAAATTATCCCCTACTAAAGTTTCTGCTTGAATTAAGCACACAGAACACAGCAGAAGAAGCATCAAAATCAGTTTATTGGGAAACCACTTAAAGAGACATTACATTGTAAAGAGAATGGAAAGGTCTGAACATTTGATAAGATACTGTACAAAAATACTATGTTTCTCTGAATCCTCTAACCTTTTTAGCAGTACTTCTTTTTAAATAGTTCTGACCTTAAATATTTTTTTTTTCAGAAACAAAAAGTTTTTTTTTTTCACTCATTTTTATTTCCCTATCAGTGTGAATGCATTCTGTGAATTCCAAAGTCAATTTTCAAGTCAAATTCTGTACTGGTACCAAATGGGTTTCTAAAGAGTCTTTGAAGCATGTGAATTTTGAGGAGAATAATTGTTTGTCTGCATTACAACTTTGAGATGTGCAGTGACATGTTGATACAAAAGCATCAGCCAGCTGACAAGAAATAAATGGAACAATGTCTCCCTTCCAATACATGTGGAAAGATACAATCCTAATTTTTTAGGCAAGTGTATTGATAGTAGATCCATCTCAGTGATACCCAGATAATGATTTCTGGGTTTTTTTTGGGGAGGTAGTGAATTCAAATGAAAGGGGTACAAAAACAGTTTTCCCAAAATAAAATTCACCAAGCCCAAAAGAGGTACAAGAGGCCCCTAACACTCCTTAAACTTAATACTTCTTCACAAACCAACAACTGGACGAAGTTTTCAGTTGCCAAAATTAAAAAATGCCCCCAAGCCGGGCGTGGTGGCGCACGCTTGTAATCCCAGCATTCGGGAGGCTGAGACGGGAGGATCCGGGTTCGCGGCCAGCCTCAGCTACCTAGTGAGGCACTCTGCAACTTAGTGAGACTCGGTTTCAAAATAAAGAATAAAAAATAGGGCTGGGGGTGTAGCTCGGAGGTAGAATGCCCCTGAGTTCAATCCCCAGTACCGCAAAAAAAAAAAAAATAAATAAAAAAAATAAAAAATGCCCCCAAAGCTGATGTTGTTAAACTGGTTCTGGAGGAATGCAAAATATTTTTTTTGGGCGGGGGGATTCAGTCAAGCCAGTGACTAACTCTGGAATTGTATAGATAAATAATCAAAATGAACACTGTGTGTGTGTATTGTTAGTTACTGGGGATTGAACCTGGAGGCATTCTGCCTCTGAGCTACACCCCAGCCCTATTTTATTTTTTATTTTGAAACAGGGTCTTATTAAATTGAGGAGGGCTTCACTAAGTTGCTAAAGCTAGCCACAAACCTGAGATCTTCCTGTCTCAGCTTCTCAAGTACTAGGATTACAGGTGTGGGCCACCACACCTGGCTAAAATGAACACTATTAATCCCAGCTACTCAGGAGGCTATGGCAGGAGGATCAAAAGTTCCAGGCCAGCCTTGGCAACTTAGTGAGATCGTGTCTCAAAAATAATAACACAAAAATAAAAAGTGTTGGGGAGCCTTCTGCAACTCACCAAGACCCTGTTCCAAAATAAAAATAAAATAGGACTAAGGGTATAGCTCAGGGGTAGACTATCGCTGGGTCTAATCCCCAGCACCAAAAAAAAAAAAAAAAAAAAAAAAAAAAAAAAAAGTGCTAGGGCATAGTTCAGTGGCAGAGCACCACTGAGTTCAATCCCCAGTACCACAAAAACAAAAACAAAAGACTAATCTGGAGTTAGTGTATTTGGAAATTTAAATTGAATCCAGTCAAACCAAATTGTGTGCAGAGACTACAAAAAGCAGCTTCCTACTGACCCAGGGCCACTTTGGACTCCTATAGTGCTTGATTACATTTTTGGAAATGTGAAGTACCAGGAGAAAGGGACCCCACATTCTGAGTTGGAGAGGAAGGAAAAACATGCCCAACCCATCAAAAATTTCTGTTAAAAAGTGGGTCCTGGGTTGAAAATTCACTTGGGAAACTTTTCAACTCAGAGCACATTTCATGACCTTCCTGGTGAGTAATGGGATAAACCACACTTAAGATACCAACGACTTTTAAAAGTTCCCAGTTAGAAAAACACCATCATATCAAGTTTACAGGGAAAACTCACTTCCTGTTCTTCAAAACAAGGTCCAGAGCTATTTCCTATCTCTCGGTTAACATCAATCTGCCTATGAGACTGCAAATGTACACTTAGTGGATTTTCCTGAGAAGGCCAAGCCTTTCAGCCTTCCCATTCTTTTTCCATTCTGTGACTGAGGCAGAGAGGAACCACCCATTGAAACTCTCCAGGCCTGGCACTCTGAGGGCTAAAGAAATGCCGAGAAGATGGGGAAGTCCTGACATCTACATTCCCTTAGGGGACAGTGTGGTGGTAGGAGCACAAGAAACAAGGTAGCTAAGAGGAAAGAGTCTAATAACTGTAAACAGAAGGGAGATATGAATCAATCTTATTGCCAATTAAAGGTCTTTTAGGGGAATATGTGAGTGTGTTCTTGCAGGAAAAACATGTGTTTTCAAGGTGAACAGTTCTTGCATATGAAAATAGCCTTGCACCCATAGGAAAACATGTTTGAATCAGCCTGTCAACTAGCAATGAAGGATTTACACCAATTTAGCCTCATGCTTTGGCCCAGATGCTTTGGAATCTACATGCTCAGCAGATACCCTGGGCCTAGCCTGCTCCTCAGGGGCTTAAACTCAGAGCCTGGCCTCAAAGCCCGTACAGGGTTTTACTTATCATGGAGACTAAGGCAGGCATTCTGTTATAAATGACTCAAACTGGGTCATGTCTCTTTCTTTTGGTTTACTACATCATATTAAGCAGGAAGTCAAAACATACTTCTTATTCTTGTTCTGATGTAGGACTGTGTCAAGTTAAAGCACTCTTTTCAACACTTCCTCTAGAGGTAACTCTGTATTAGTCTTATTTTGAGGCTCCAAGTTATGTACTTTTACTTCCAAACCAACCAAAAGTGCTGGATGATTTGGGATGGGTTGGCCCTGGAAATTCTGTCTGATTGACACACTGAGGGTCATCAAGGACTCTCTGAAGGATCTGAAGTCTTAAATTTCAGACTGGATATTCCTTCATGCAACATATCAGAATTTTACTTTCCTCTACACCATAAACTGGAATAACAGTAACAGGAACTCTCAAAGACATAATTCTTGGCAAGAAATGAAATTAAACAGAGTATTGAGAAGCTTTTTCCTATAGTTAGTGAATAGAAAGCAGAATACCCCCCTACAAGATTTCGAGAACGTGCTATCAGTTGAAATTCAGTCTTGGAACCAAAACAAGAAATTAGGGATGCACACCAAGCTAATAATTTCCATGACCTTTTGGCTTTGATAATAAACCCAAGCATTTGGTTCTACTATATGTTGGGTAGCTGCAGTAAAGCCACAGCTGGCTGGGGACCAACACTGGCTAGTGATACTGTGCCTCTCAAGCCCAGGAGGCAATTAAATGAGAGCAGTTTCTCAGTGGGCATAAAATTGTTCTCGCCAACCTAAAATTCTTCTAAAATGTTAAACTAAATTAGCTTGGGTATATTAAAGCTTAAATTAGAGGTGGCTGCAAATCTATGTTCCATTTTACAACCACAGGTCTGATCATATGAAATATAGGTTCACAGATGTTTTGTTCCTTTTTTTTTTTTTTTTTTTTTTAACAGATGTTTTATTCTACTTGACCACAAGAGTTTTTATTCTCCAGGGTGGCCATGACTCATTAAAATGTCCTTGGTATGTCTCTCTCTCTCTCCCTTTTTATTTTATTTTTTTGTGCAATGGTACTCACTGTCACTTGACAATGTTTGTTTGTTTATTTATTTATTTAGTCAGTACTAGGGATTGAACCCAGGGGCATTCTACTTCCGAGACATACCCCCAGCCCTATTTTATTTTTTATTTCAAAACAAGATCAAATTAAGTTGCAGAGGACCTCACTAAGTAGCTGAGGATGGCCCTGAACCCGTGATCTTCCTGTCTCAGCCTCCCAAGTACTCTGCACCACCACGCTGGCTTGACAATGTATTTAAATCATCCTGTATACCAGAGAGACTTTAGATAATGGAGGAGAAACTTCAGTAGAGCTAGGGAGGTGGTCTAGGGGAAGGGGGGCAGGGAGAGGGAGGGTCAATGAAGGAATCACTTCCACTGACTTTAGGTACATATGTGAGAATACCAATGTCAATCTCAATTATTTTTATGGGGAAAGAGGGAAAGCGGGAGGGAGCCGGGGGAAAGCCCACCAAGTGCTGTGTGCATGTATGTCACGATCACTATGATTTACTTATGTGAGAATATAATGCACCAATAAAAAATTCCATCCTGTAGAAGTGGGTTAACAGCAGCTACTTAAAAGTTATTTACATCTCCAAACATCATGCTCTCATTTGAACAGATAAAAGTCTTTATTCCCCTGTATGTTTACATAAGAAATTTGTTTACAGACTTGTTATTTATACAATACTTGCGAAGCAATGTTCAAATTTCACATTTTTACTGCATAAGATAGCTTCATGTACATCTGTTTGCTTTATCTTCATGGGGAGGACAGGTTAAAAACCTATGGTAAACATATATCCATGTGCAAAGGGGTGAGCAACAGGGCAGAGCAGAATATTCATAGGAAAAGAGAAAATTCAGGACACTACTTCAAAGTGGGAACCAAGAAAGTGTCTTCCATTCTAACAACTGCCACAACTTGGTAACTCTGTTTACCTCAGTGAGCATTACCCCAGGAGCCTCCCTCCCCCATTTCAACAAAAGGAAACCCAGCAGAGACAAAACAGGGTCTTCTCACAGAGTATTTGAAATGGAGACCATCTGGAATTCATCCCAATTCAAGGAACCTAAGCATATCCAACTTCAGGAATAGTACCAGTGTGGAAAAGGCTAATTTCGTATTGGTAAAATTAGTCTCCAGAGGAATAAAAAATAACATTGCCATATGTGGAGTGTTTTACTAACTATTCCATTATATATATATATCCATGTGAGTTGCCTAATTCAGTATGTGAGGCATTGCCATAATTTTTAATTCCTGAACTTGAAGTTAGTGGTGACAGGGCCCTAATAACACACTGAGAGGGTGAAGGACTCCTGGAGATCACTTCATTTTGGCATTTAACTGCTCAGCTGAGTGCAGATCCCTCCATACTTCTGAGCTCTGGGCACCCACAGTCCCCTGATTCCCAAGGCACTGAGGAAGACAGAACCATTCCTGACCTAGGGCAAGATTATGGTAGGTTGAATCAAAATGACCAATTTTCTGTCAGGAGAGTAGGAAATGAGTATTATTGTTGTTGTTGTTATTAATATAATTAGTTTTTTGTTTGTTAGTTTTGTGGTACTGGGGATTGAAACCAGGGGCATTTTACCTAGGAACTACACCACCAGCCCTATTTTATTTTTTATTTTGAAATAGGTCTCACTAAGTTGCTGAGACTGTTCTCAAACCTGAGATCCTCTTGTCTCAGCCTCCCAAGTATTGGGATTACAGGTGTGTGCCACCATGCCTGGCTAGGAAATGAGTATTAAAACAGAACAGGAAATATTGTATCTTGAGGCAAATAGGTACTTTTCTTGGGTTGCTTTGCTCCAATTACTAGCAATCTAATTTCTAAAATTCTCTAGTTATTAGCAATCTAAGTTCTATAATTCCACTGAAGAACAGCCAAGTCCAACATCAAATGACCTTGAACAAAGTGACAACCTCTTTCAGAGGTATCTTATCTCAAATCTTTTGATTTTTTTTAAATCATACTAAAGTCTGGGGAATCACAGAAGTTCCCTTATTCAGAATATTAAAGAAATTAAGACTGATCATGTTCATTTTTTATGGTAAGGTCCTCTCTGGGAATTTGCTGTGGATTCTTCTTTTTACTGTCTTCAATAGTAACAACTCTTCATCTTACTGAGGTGACTTTGCTTTTTGGAAATTGCTTAAAGGTTACTCAGAAGCAGATGTGGTGGAAAAAGTAGATCAAGAAAGAGAATATACTTTCAGATGCAGAAAGTGATACTAATTTGATAACACAACTGATTTCCCCATACCTCACTACCTTCCTTAATGTTATTTCTAAGGAAAGGAGTTTTAAAAATAACTTAAATGTTGGCAACTTCATTAGGATGAGTATTAGTTGCCCAAGTAAAACCAAATGCCTTTGAAGGGAACAATATTCAATTAGATGTCAAATATGTCTGCTAAAGAAATCATTAATTATAATGATTATAATTATATTTAGAAGTGCCCATTTAAACATTATCTCCTCTGAATATTGTATTTTTACAAACATTGGGAATTAAATTTGGTGACCTCATTATTTGAATGCTGTAAAGGGAAAAAACAATTTGTGATGTTTCCTGGTTTAGTTATTACTCTTTCACAGTTGGAGTAAACAATAAACACATGCGTATAGTATTTGCCCTTATTTTAATGGCAGATCCCTGATTACATATTTTAAAAGAAATCTTATGATACTGTTTTATTAGACTAGGGTGTGTGTGTGTGTGTGTGTGTGTGTGTGTGTGTTGTAAAAGGAAAAATCTATATCCAAAACTCTGTGATGATTTAGGTTTCTATTCAGATAACCAATAAAGAGCATCCAGGTTAGTAAAAGCCCATTATAATTCTCTAACATGTAAATGCTGCTATGATAATACCAGGAATACAGATAATAGTTGAAGAACATCAGGATTACATAAATCCTTCATAGTTCTTCTAGGTGTAACAATATATACTTAGAACCCTATGTGTTTATAATCTTAAAGATCATCTCATCCACATCCATTGTTGCTTAAGTACCAGCAGCTCTGCAAAGTGAGATCCCAGGTGGCCTGCCCCACTCAGGCTCCTTTCTTTCCCCAGCCTGCCTTATTCCAGCTCAGGTCCCACATCTATAAAATGAAGTGACTGGACTAGCAGACGGTCTCTAAGGCCCCTCTTATGGCTCAGTCTCCTGTTCCATGGGCCCTTCAATTACTAGCACACTATGACTGCACAGATAAACTCTTAGCTCAGGGATGATGCTGTAAATGAAGCAAGGTCCTGTTTACCAAATCACTCATGTGTATTCCTCAACAGAAAAATAGTTCTCCCCTTTGAGGCCCTACTCCTAAAGAAAAGCTCAAGATAGTTTCTTGCCATTATCTTCTTCAGGCATCTACCACTATCTCTGGCTCCTAGTCTGTTCATTTTCATTAACTATCCCTGTTAAGCTTTACTGAACCAAATGACTAGGTAATATATCTCCATGTAATTACTGGTAATGCATAAAAGTAACAATTTAGAGACACCGAATTTCTAAACTGTACTCTTCATAGAAGTTTCAACTACATTGAGAAGCTAGGTATTTCATTATATTTCTAACATGTATGTATGAAAAGATCAAGTAGGAAAACACAGAACTAAAACATTATCCTTATTTAAAAATAAACATTTCCTTCATTAGTTTATACATTCTTCCTGTGTCCAGGAAAAGAGAATATAATTCTGATTTGCAGTAACTTTCCTGTCCAGAGAGGGGTAAACCGAGGCCTATTTCCACTGTTACCCAAGCCTCAGCAGGAAGCTTGTGCCTCTCACATTTTAGAAATGATCTGTTCTCCTAGCAGAGGCCTTTACTTCATTCATCTAGTTTCAGCCGGCCCGGGAAGTATTTAAAGTCAGAAGGAAGATTGACGGATTCAGACTTTTCCTCCAATGTCTTCCACAGGCTGCTGTCACACTGCTGGGTCAAAGCTGGCCCTTCAGCACACAGTGTTTGTAGGCTCCTCTCACTGTTAGACTCCCCCCTCCCCTTAAAGTGCAAATGTGAGGAATAAACAAAAGTTCTAGCTAGAGAACAAGCAGGTGGACTTGGAACTTTATTTATAGAAATCTGATCAACTAAGAGTTTGCCCCTTTTGATCATGGACAACGGCACTCGAGAAAGAGAACAAGGGGTTCTCTGTGCCCCTTCTTTTCAAAAGGCTGATTTTATAAAAGTGCTTTCCACAAAAGGAAATAAAACACACTTTAGTAAGTACACAGAGGGTGACCATGAGGCTTGTTGTCATGTCAGTGCAGGGCCTTTATTTACTTTATGAACAATAGTCTAAGGTTAGTGAAGAACTATGCTTTGTTTGGTTTATTTAAATCTAGGAAGCCAAGAAAAACCATGTGAACATATTCCATTGGCTGCAGCCTTCAGTTGAAACATCAGAGAGAAAGAAAAGTAAGTAGCCACAGTCATATTGTGCCCAGCTTGTTAGCACACGTATTTCTGATTATCTGAAAATAAACAACATGCTTATTCTATAGAGACAGAGGACCTGCTGAGAGCTTATAGCAAGACACACAATCTACTCAAAATAATTCCATATGTTACACTGTAGGAGCGCTATGTGGTTATACAAGGGAAAGAGATCAAAACCCTGTACAGACACCTGATATCGGACTTGAAACGCCAAGTGGAAACAGAACTATTCAGCGTCTTCGTTTATACACAATTTACAATATTTGATTCAAAATAAAAATCACAAGAAAAATACATCTGTTTCTGCTACAATTCCTTCCCCTCCCCTCTCCGCCCCCCAGTGAAAAGTCTTCTAATAAAAGGTATCATATTACTGCCACTGTCTTGTTTTGGTCTAATTCTGAGATCCCAGCTTGGGCCAGGTAATGTGGAAAGGAATGGAAATACTTGGGATTTATAGAATGTACACATTTTATCCAAGGATCTCAAGTACTTGCAGTCACGTCTCCAGATCTGAGAAATCACGATTCAATGGAAGCCAGAAAGCTGGACGAATGCTGGGCAGGTTGCATGGGTGTAAACTCCCTTGGCTAAGTCTATGATCAAACAAGGTCAAAGCTGGTTGGCTAGAATTGGGCTCAATTTTTCTTCTTAAACATATAGTATAAGTCAGACAATTTTATCCTCTCTTAAACCATACACTCATCTCCAGGCTAACCACCTAGAGTTAAAAACCAGCTGAAGAAGCCATGTCCTCATGATAATGCATCAGGATAAAAAGCAAAAACAGGGAAACACATTCGTCAGCATCTGGCCAAGGAGACAGGGGCTAGGAGGACTGATTGGGAGGCCACTCCTAGCAAGAACGAGACAAAGGTGTCAGTTCACTAGGTTCAGTTACAGGAAAGCTTCTGGTGGAGTTGATTCCAGCAGAGGTGAAGCTCATGGCATCTAGCAGTTGATTTAAGATAATGCTATTGAAGAAGGGCAATGAGAAAACACAGCAAACTAACAGGGAAGAACTGGCCAAGGAATATATCTGGAGGGCCAAAGTGATTTTCTTTCCTTATCATTTCTATAGGAGAAGGCAAGGGGTAGGAGAATAGGGCTAGAGGGCCCCTTATTTGCAGATTTTTAAAAAAATCCTTTTTTCTCATAATTTCGTAATGAAAGTATGTTATTACGGTATGAAGGTTACAGAACTGCGTCTGCTACTGGGTCACCGCTACAGGTCTATGAGCTGATCCACCAGCAGCAAAGACCTGGCTAGGTTGGGAAGACTGGACTCAGAGCTCCCACTGCTGTTTCTAGAGTGCCCACCTGGAAGTGGAGAGATAGGAATTCAGTACAAAACACAGAGGGTTAAGGTTTAGATGTGCAGAGCAAGCAAAGGAGAAAAAGAACAAAACAAAGAAACTTCCAGAAGCAACATTTTACATTTGTAAACTCTTACATGTTGATTTTTAAGCAAAAAAAAAGTAGCTATCCACCACCCCCACCCCATGTTCGGGCACTTGGTACACACTGTAGCATAGACAGGACACACCATAAAGAGGATGCTGTTCTCAAACCAATTCGTATCTTCCCTGAGAACTGCTGGCAGTTCACTAGCCTCTCATTAACATCAAGCCACCTCCTGATAAAGTGAGAATCAATTTTTGCATCGGGGAGAAATTAGTTATTAGACACTGCAATAAGAACATGCTTTTAAAAGTAAACAGATGATTCTATGGCATGTTCAAATGATTTTAATCCACCAAAGGGGGAAAAGGATACTTCAAGGATGTCTAAAAGATGTGGCTAATCCAAAGAACCATTATTGATCTCTTTGGGAAGAATATTTATTATAGATTGTCCTAATTATGATAAAAAATGGCAAGTGCCTTTGATATATACCTTTAGATTTCCACTGGCAGAAGATCACTTTTGGCTTGATACTTTATAAAAATTCATTTTCAGGCAAACTATTAACTATTCTCTCTAAATATCATGGTCAAGCTTTAAGATATCTATATCAGTATCTCCTTTTCTGGTCCAGCTTACAATGACTATCATTGCACCCAATGTCCTTCATTAAATGTTGATTCCCCCCTCAACCCCACCTTGCAGATTAGATACATTACTATTTCAATGAGAGCTAATGTCAGGCTTTTTTCCTTTTTCCCCCAACCTCTTTCTTACCTTGTGGGTTTTTGGTTATCAGTACAGGAATAGGGTCAAACTCATCTTCTGCCACCTTTTCCGAGCCCTCAGGGACATCAAAACCTGAGATGAGATTACTGTCTTCTGCAGCTTAATACAGAATGCAAGCATACAAGCAGAAACAACAGAGGCAGAGATTAGCAAATGAGAGAATGGGAAAGAGGCACAAAGTTCCCAACTATATATAGTAACTGTAGTTCTTAAAGGTGAAAGTAGTTATTTTTCTGAGTTGAAATAAAAGTAGTGAAACTGGAAAATATAGGCGTATGGAGAAATGCTTCAGAATTGGCCAGGTTAAGACTTTCATAAATGATTAGAGAAAGGAAGAATTCTATTACTTATAGGACAATTAAGTGTAATAATTATAAAGTATATCTTCAATGTCACTAATTCATGAAGGCACAGGAATTAAGTCATTTGTTTTCCTTATTATGCAAACAGAAACCTGGCTGTTTAGAAAACTCAAAACCAGAGGTGAGGGGGGAGAGGGGAGAATTAGTAGTTTTAAGTAATGCATGTAGGGCCTGGGGGTATACCTCTGAGGCAGAGAGCCTGCTTAACATGTGTGAGGCCCTGGTTCAATCCCCAGCACTAAAAATCCCCTGCACCACCAACAAAAACACTTCTAGAAGGACTCACTGTTCAGTGAATGGGAAAAAAAAGACTTTGAAAAAACTCCGATGTCTCAGGGAACAGTAGGGCACAAGATCACATGCACTGGGACCAGCAGAAGTTTGTTAGAATATTCTTCTCCATTCTAATTGAAGGGCATGTGGTAGCTGAGCACCCATTTTGCAAGTGATGCTTCTCTGTAATTACACACTCCTGCCAGACATAACTGTGTAGATACGTAAATTCCCTTTACATACTCTATAAAAATAATCACTTAAGCCGGGCGTGGTGGCGCACGCTTGTAATCCCAGCATTCGGGAGGCCGAGACCGGAGGATCCGGGTTCGCGGCCAGCCTCAGCTACTTAGTGAGGCATTCCGCAACTTAGTGAGACCCGGTTTCAAAATAAAGAATAAAAAATAGGGCTGGGGGTGTAGCTCAGAGGTAGAATGCCCCTGAGTTCAATCCCCA